>APFE031545343.1:2202-45175 GCA_000404065.3 Pinus taeda | reverse complement strand
TTGAGCGTCAAGAAATGAATCCGACCATATCTTGTAAAGGATTGGAAGAAATTAACACTCCTAAAACTCTAGAGATAGAAGGACATATCAAGAAGAAAAAGGATAGCACCAAGATATGGAAGGCTGAAAAGCCTGGAAATGTATTTGGAAATTTAGATGGTATGGGATTCTTGGCTGAAAGCAATTCTGAGAAAGCAGAAGAACATTCAGTGTTTGCTCTTAAGCAACCGGTTTGGAGAAATGGAAGGCGGCCACTGCAGTTGGAAGAAAACCGTTGTGCTACTTACAGGCCATTTAACCAACTAGAGAATGGAAATGACTCAATACTTACTATTCTAGATGGGGAGTCAAAGCAGCTAATCCCTGTTGGAATTCGGTTAGAGCATGCTTATGCAAGAAATCTTGCTCGGTTTGCGGCAAACCTTGGACCAGTTCCCTGGAAGATTGCAGCTCAGAAGATAAGGAGAGCTCTGCCCCCAGGTGTCTCATTTGGCCCTGGATGGATCGGTGATTATGAGGCTCCTCCTCGTGCTTTATTGGCACATGAAAGAATATCTGTGGCATCAGTGTCCTCTTCCACTACCTCGCCAATTGTTCCAGGTGAAACCAAGATTAAATCAAATAACGCTGAAGATAATCCCAGACTAAGAGATGAAGGGTTTCCAAAGAACTTAATTTCTGAAGGCAGGACTTTTACATCAGCTACAGCGGCTTTGTCAGCAAGACAGTTGGTTTCAAATTCTGCAATATGTCAAGGGATAGATAATTGCCAATCTATTCGTAATCCTCAATCTGAAGTGATTTGGCATGGCACATTAAATTCTAGTGGTGATGGAAGAACTAGTTTGCCTTCTCCGGAAGTAAAACAAGGCTCCATAAGGTCAGGTTTAACTGTTACCACATCCAGTGACCTAGCCCTTGCAGGTACAAAATTTGGTTTAGAAGTAACACAGTCCAGATTACTTGAAATGGTCTCAAGAAATAGCACACTCATGCATGGGGCCTCATTAAAGCAGGCTGATGGTTCAAGGTCCATTGCCAGTCTTCAGGTAATGAAATCTGAAAATATGACAAATGACAGTGATGCGCGTGGTGTTGCCAGAAAAGAAAGTGATGCATCAAAACGCGGGTGTAGTTCTCCTGGTACAAATATTGCAGTCACCACAGTAAGCTCTTCTCTATGCAACTATCAAGCTGGATCAAGAGTTTTGCAGGGACATCAAGTCGCAAGTAGTCAAGAACATGCTAAGTAGGACTTAAATGGTTTAGCTAATTTACTGCATGGCAAGATGCTAGCATTACATCAAAGAGGTTCTAATCTGTCTGAAAATACCCCAGTGTTGGTGCATTCATCAGTTTCATCAGCAGGGTCATCTATAAAACGAGATGATGCCACAGTGCAGGCATGGATACAATCACAAAATGCACGCCTGGCAGATGCAGATGCTACTTCTAGAGTCAGGTTATAGGATGCACCGAATCCTCATATGGAGCAGCTAAGAAATCGATCAATTTCAACATATCTCATCAGGTGGAAGTACTTACCAGCAGAAGATTCCGCATGGGACAACAAGAATTTTATACAGAAGCATCAAGAACTACTCAAGCGTTGAGGACAACACTTTTTGAAGGAGAGGGGCATGTTAGGCCCCTATACCACTAGTGTCACCCCTTATTGTTATTAGTACAAACCACTTATTATATTGATGTACCCATGTAGTGCCCATATTGTTACTATTGTGCCCCATAGAAGCCCACTATTATTATTATTGTGCCCTTACATTATTATTGTTATGTCGGCTCTGGTTATGTTATGACCCCTTAGACTCCTATATATAGAAAGGAGGTCTTTTCATTTGTATCATGGAAGAATTGTTCATTTATGTAATGTAAAGGAGGTTGCCCCCTCGAAGAGGCTGAATTCTAAGTCGTTGATCTATCTTTTCTATCTTTTCTTGAGCTGGTTTCATAACATGAACGCTTTAGGAAGATATCATGTTCACCAAACTGCCTTTTTGAAATCCATTTCTAGCTTCCTTTAATTTCTACAGGAACCTCCTATAGAAGCACAATGAGGTGGAAAAATTGATGGAGAAAGGTGGGGGATGGAAACAGGGCTGCTTGCAAGCCTAACCAACATATTCCAACCATTAGATTCCCTTTTAAAATCGAATTTTGTCCGTCCGAAGGCTCTATAGGATGTTTCTTGTAGAAATTGAAAACTTCCTGTAGAAACGCCTGGAACTTCTTGTAAGAAAGCTTGGAAATTCCTGTAGAAAGCCTAGAACTTCTTGTAGAAAGTCCAATTCTGACCTGAATGTGACCAAATCCTAGGAGAGGTGAGTGGCCATGGAGGGAGTGTCTGAAGGGATGTCCTGGAGCCTGGTACAGACTCCTATCCTCATTTTGCGCACCCCTCTTTTCCTGTAATGTATTCACTACAACCTACAATTATTTTACAGAGATTAGGCCTGATTTATCTTCTTCTTTTTTCTTTTTTTTCTCTCATTTTTTTTATTTTTTTTTTTTTTTATTTTTTTTTTTATTTTTTTTTTTTTTTTTGAAAACAACTAGGGCACCTCATGGAGGTTTTCACCCTAATTTCCTACCCTGGGCACCTCCAAGGGAGGTTTTCACCCAAGGATCTTATTCCCTTTTTCTTTTTCTTTTCTTCTTTTTTCCAACCCATTGACCGCCTTATGGAGGTTTTCAATCAATGAGCCAATCTAAGGTGCCTCTGAGGAGGTTTTTACCTTAGATTTTTCCTCTTATTTCCATTTTTTCATTTTTTTCTTTTTTTCTTTCTACCCTACCCTACTTGAAAAACAAAATCATTCTCAAGTATAAGAATACTTCCAATGGAGCCATGTGCACATCGAGATTAGAGACAAAATGATGTGGAGGCTCGAAATGCATCCTTTGACAGGTATACAGATTTCATAGAACAAATGATTTGAATTTGAATGGATCGAGCATAGCTGAGGAAGAGAGTATTGCTGCAAATTAGTGACCATCTGAAACCATATCTCAATATAGCTCTTATATCGTTGGTCCTTTTGCTGATCTGGATCATTCTCCATATCTTCTTCCATCATGACCTTCACGTCTTCCTCTTTTTGCTGAGTTTTCTCTTGAATACATGGAAGATTTGATGGTAACCATGAGGGAACTCTCCCGATCTCTAATTTTGATGTCTTCCTTTCATCAAGTGCAGCCCATGGTTCTTTGATCTCTTCTTTTGAATCTTCTTTTGCTGGATGTGGTCCTTCAATGCTTTCAAGATAATCTCTTTTTTGCAATACTCTTTCTGAGCTATGGTGAAGATCATTGAGCTCAAGAGGAGTAATTTAGACATGTTGTGCCTCAACTTTGCAATTGGGTTGAGCTATTCCAATGTGCGGGTTTGGAAATGGCGGTACAGGTAGCTGAGTGGGGGTGTATATTTGAGATGGATGCGATGGGGTTGTGGTTGTGGTTGGGCAGGTGGTGGAGGTAAATGAGCGGGAGGAGAATTGTACTCGGGTCTCCACCCCTGATGAGGTGCATTCCAATGAGGCTGTGGCTGAGCATAAGAATGAAACGAATGAGCAACTGGTTGGGCATAATATGGATCTGTGAAGGAATAAGGAGGAGGTGTGAACTAGGAAGGATGAGCAGGGGGACCCCAAGAAGGCATGAAAGTGGCTTGATAGGGGTCGTAATAGGTCTGGGATGTCCCTTGCATTCCCTGCTGGTAAGGTATGGGTCCATGTGGCCTCCTTTGGTTCATATAATAGAGTGATTCAGTGGCTCCTTTGGCTCTCTGATATGCAGCTTTAAGTCCAGGCAAGGAAGGGCACTGATTCGTAGGAGGGCACTCTTCACAGACGAAACGCACTTCTAGGGAGTGCATTGGACATTCGTTCCTAGGATGCTTTCTATTGCACCCGGGACAGAGGATGGCCAAAGCCCTCTTAGTTTCCTCTTGCTTCCTTTGGATCTGTAAGGTATCTAGTTGCATGGCAAGAAACTACCTCACCTCGCTCTTGAAATCTTCCATCTGATTTGCAAATTCATTATTGGATAAGGTACTGCTCCCAACATTTCTAGCCATTTTCTCCAGAGGAATGTTTTCTTCTTGTTCTTCCCTTGAGGTTCTTCAAATATGTCTTATTGTTCCTAAGGGTTCTTTAATCACAGCCATCGAAGAAGAGAGAAGGTTGGCTATGCGAAGCAGTGGGGGAGTTGTGCAATCATTTTTCTGATTTACCTCTACTCCTACAAGGCAAGAAAGGAAATATTTTTGGTTGATTTTTGCTTCTTCTTTTTTTTTTCTTGTACCTACAAAACTGAAATAGATTGAACTACAACTAATTATCTTGCTAAAATGAAAATGGGGAATTGAAATGAAAGCAGGAAAGAACTAATCTATTTTGCTAAATTGAAATTGCAGGAATGAAATGCTAGGTTACGCTTGCGAAATTGAAATTGCAGAATTGAAATGCTAGTCTAAGAAAGCAGGAAATTTATAGTCTACTTTTGCGGAAATAATATTGCAGAATGGAAATGAAATAAACTACTTGGCAAAAGGTTGTTGAAGAAAATAGAAGAAAAGCAACAATCACGAATACTCTGACGCTTCCCTGGCAACGACGCCAAAAATAATGGTGAGTCCCAGTATTGCAGTGATAATGCTATAACTCCTAGGACTCCCTTTTTTAATTTTATCAACCCGGTAGTTCGTAACAAACTTGGAAGCGACGGTACTGTATGCGCAAGTACTAGCTCTTGCCGCAGCTGTCACTTGGTCAACTGGCATAATTCTACTAGGGGCTTAAGCCAACTTCTATGAGCTCTGAGAAGAAGCTTTTTAATTGATGGATGAAAGCTAACTCAAAGGAAGTTAATATACTTGTAGAAAGAAACTGAAAAGATGAAAAGAAATGCAAACCCTGGCAAACCCTAATTTTACCAGCTAGCCCTACTGATGAAAAAAAGAGGATGCAAGCTCTCGAAAGAGATTCCATTTACTTCTATGAAGGTAAAATGCATGTGTCTAAGTTATCACTATCTGAAGGAAACATCTTTTTGTATGTTTGAATAAGTTGTCAAAATTATCATACATGAGCCTTCATTGTTTTTGACTATGCAGAGGTGGATCAGCGAGAGGAAATGCTTGCAAGAGGTTGGGAAGGTTTAGAGAGGGCCTAAGGGGTCCCTAGCACTCTTCCTGAGAGTTTCACAGAGTTTGGCGATCAAGAAACTGCTTTCGTGAGCTTCTACAGGAAGTTTGCAAGGGTTCTACAGGATGTTCTAGAATTTCTACAGGATGTTTGTAATTTTCTACAAGATGTTCAGAAATGGGATTTTAGAGGATGGATGGAGGGAGAAAGATGATGGAGTGGGTATGGAGGTGAGATAAGGGTGTAAGGAGGTCCATGGCTTGGTGGATGGAGTTGAGGAGTGGCAAGGATGGTTGGATTTTTTCAAGGAGGGATAGAACAATGCTACACAATAATATGGAAAGTAGGTAAAAGTGAGGGAACGTGGAAAAGGTAAGGCAAGGATCTGAAATGGAGGATGACACAGGTAGGTTGGATGGAGTATCATTAGATGGAGAAGTATGATAGGCACTTTACAAGTTATTTTTCAAACTGAACGAACAAACACTTAGAAAACCTATGACCTAGTTACTTCACTCTAATCTGACCTAAGTAACAGCAAAAGGAAATGAACAGAAGTTTATTCAAAATGAAATACGTGAAATATCTATGCAACTAAGTAACCATAAACTGAAGCATTTAAACACAACTAATATCAGCGTCTGCAAATGAGAATTCCAACACTAAGGATTGCATGACAAAGCAAAACAATGTTTTTGGTGGCAGCAAGGTCACCTTGGTCCCAACTCATGATTCCACTGAAGGGGAGGTGAGATCCAAGGTGCTTGGTAGCCTTTTTCTGAAGATCTTCCCTGTGATTAAACTATCAATTAAATCTGAACATGAAAAGCTATTTTAATCATCATAAAATGACCTAAGTAACAAAGCAATATTTTAATCTAAATAACAGATTTTATTCTAAGAATGTAGAAAAGACACATGAAAGTAAACAAAGGAGGTACTGGGCACTTGATATGGGCCCAACCCCAAGAGCTATAGCCTCCTAAGATAGATTAGAGCTGGTGCAAACCTGAATTCATCTTTATTGATCAAGAGAATAGTTACATTCCAAAAATTGTCCACAAGGAAAACTTGAAAAATGTGCTAAAATGCAGAGTTAAACTACTACCTAAAAAATGACTAAAATTGAGCTGCAAACTAGCTAACTTCTGCCTACAAAATGACTAACTGAAATGAGGCCCTAAGCCCTCTTATTTATACAAATTGAGGACCCCAACAATCCTCCTAAACTTTAGGGACTCGACTGCACAAAACTTGCAGTTAACAACAGTCCTACTTGACTTGCTTGGCTGCCCTTGTGATAATTGATTTGGTGGCCCTTGAACTTTGAGCTGATGGTGGAGAATTTGAGGTAATGGCCCATAAATGAAGGGGACACCTTCCTAAAAATCCTCTCCCTTGTTCTTCCACGAATTTGGCTGCCAAGTGCTCATTAAAACCTTTGATTTTGTCTCAAATCTGACCAAAACACTACACAAAGCACACATTAGACTTGTTGGCATAATGACTAACCCAATTCACTCTATTAGCATAAATATAATAAAAAACATGTAATACACTAATGGGAATGGTGGATTAAGTCGAATTAGGAGGCAGAATGAGCCCATATAATTATCCATTTTTGGGGCTCATCACGAAGGTCGAGTGAGCGAAGAAGGAAGCTGAAAAGCATAGCGAAAGAAGAAGGAAGTCGAAGGTCAAACATTCTGTTGACTGAGTTATTTATTGAAAAGCTTAGACCTATGCTTGATAGTGATTGAGATAATAGTTCAAAAGGACGCTCTACGGATCTAAGAAGATAATCGGAGTATGAACAAGGTTGCTTTTTAATTGAATGCACAATATGAAATTGCGATAGTCATTCCTCTAAAGAAGTCACTCATTAAGAAGTTACTCCTAAAGCATTCACTCCTGAAGCATTTACCGTGACAGTGAGAACAGAGGCTTGAAATAGAGAGTTGCTTTTATGCAGAGCTTAGTGCAGCTCATTATAGACACATTGAAGTTATCTGAATACTATTGTATATCATGATGGCTATTTGAAATCTTCATGAGGTAACCTTGCAGACTCTATGTGGGCAATATGAACAGTTGTGAAGACTCCTTCATATGAAGACAGGTTGTCATTGATGATGTAGCATGGAGATTATCGTGAAGTTGTAGATTGACAAAACACAGTGAAGAATATTTTGAGAGTAGTGTAATACAATCAAAACATTTCTTGACAAAGAAAAACTATAGGGTCAGAGCCCTTGGGGTTGGTGCCTCAAAATTGAAAGGATTGGTGTCCTTGGAGTTGGTGCTGCTAAATCCAAGGTTGGTGCCTTGACAAGATAGGGTGAGAGACCTTGGGATTGGTGCCTCAGAATTAGAAGGATTGGTATCTTTGGAGTTGGTGCTCCTAAACACAAGGTTGGTGCCCTAAAGGTTGGAGCCTCACAAAATACCAAGTTGGTGCTTGGCAATAGGTTGGAGCCTTATATATATTGTACCTTATTTATTGTAGAGATTATATTAATAAAAGAATTTATTCTATTGTTCATTTTGTGTTCTAAATATAAATGATTTAACTAGTAAAAATAACAATTGAAAATGAATACTGATTCACCCCCCCTTAGTATTTCAAACAATTGGTATCAGATCCAGTACCTTCACTCAAATCCTAACAACTTGAAGGTTTATCATTAGAACACAAATGGTGAACCCAAGGAAGAAAGTCTCCAATCCTCCTAAAGATGTGTCTCCCTCTACCATTCAAATAGAAGTCAATCAATTTGTGAAGGCTCCATGGTTCAATGGAAACTTTGATATATGGGAAGCAAGAATGAGGAATTTCTTAAGGACTCAAGGAATTGAAATCTAGAAATCAGTGATTGTTGATAGCATGGTGGATGGAGAATCCAAGGAGTACAATGCAAAAGCAATGAAGGAAATCTTGAATGGGCTGCCAGATTCTACAAAGAACAATTTAGGAAAATGTTCGTCAGTGAAGGATATATGGGACAAGCTTCATGACCTTCACTCGAAAGGAGCATTAACCATGACCACTAGTCAAGAAGATGATGGAAACCAAGAAGGAAATCCAGAACCCATCATAGAAGCTAAAAATGAGAATGATGACATTAAGGCCAAAGAAGACCTAGGAGATGAAGAGAATGAAAAAGATTTTGAAGAAGATCTCCTCACTAAACTTATGGTTGCCATGGAAGAGATTATCAATTTGAAAAAGGAGAATGAGGAACTTAATAAGAAAGCACTAGCTGGTGAGGAAGATCAGACAAGGAAGAAACTTGACCTTGTCAAGCTTCAAGTACAAGAAAGGGATGAAGGGCTTGCCAAGCTTAAGAAGGAATTCTTCAAAGCAAAAGAAATCATCATGAAGAATTCATATCCATGTCAAATCAAATGGATAAAGAAAATAAATGGGAAGATAACTTGTCAAGCCACCTTGAACAAAGGCACTAGATCTTGAACAAACTTGAAGCAGAGATTGGTCAGTAGAAGGTAGTGGTCTCCTCTCTCAAATCTCAACTACAAGAAGTAATAAAGTTAGCACAAGGAGTTGAGAAGACAATGGAGCTTTGGTAATCATAGAAGGACAGGTTGATGAAGCAGAAAATGAGAAAAACACCATGATATGCCAACTAAAAGAAAACGATGAAGACATCTTCAAACTAAAATCTGACATCAACCTTCTCAAGGCCGAAACATGTAAAGCTACAAGGATCATGGAAGAAATGGAGAGCAGTCTAGCTAAGGAAAAATGAAGAAATCTTCAAAATGAAATAAAAAATCATCTCCCTTAAAATGTAATCAAATGAAGCAACTCGTATCAAGGAAGAAACTGAGAAACAACTTGCTAAGAAGAATAATGATTGTGAAAGATTAGAAGAAGAGATTGTCTCCCTTAGGAAAAAGGTTGAAGGGATGGACAAAATCTTGAAGAGCTCTCAAGCCTTGGATGAAATGCTCAGCCATCACATATATCCATTTGATAAATCATGTCTTGGCTATGAAGGAGAATCCTCAAGCAAGAATGATAATGCTTCAAACAAAAAGGATGTGAGGAAGCCAGAAATAAATGTTGATGCTCCCAATTCCAAAAAAGGCAAGGATAAGAGTCAAGGAAACAATGAAGGAAATCCTATTCAAAAAAGAAATGCAGATGATGTCAAGGACGCAAGAAGAAATGGTTATAATCAAAGGATCTCAAGGAAAAAAGACTTCAAAAGTACATCAAGGAAACCTTCATCTCCCAGGTACCAAAGTATATTTCTTGGTTATTGTTATTCTTGTAAAAACTTTGGACACATGGAAAAATATTGTAGGGCTTATCACAAAGAAAGACATTATGTTCCCCAACCATCTCTGAGAAGAAATTATGCAGGAAGAAATCATGAATTCTTATTCATGAACAATATAGAATGCTTCAAGTGTCATAACATTGGTCATATGGCACGTGATTGTAACTTAATTTGGGCATCTTCTCAAGCTAGAACTATGCCAGATAAGAAAGTTACACAAATATGGAGAAGGAAGAAAATACAATCCGAAAGTCCCTTGAACTCTCCAGCGAACAACACATGTTGTTGACTTGATGAAGATATCCTTGACATTCTGAGTGTTTGATGATGGCATTCTACCAAAAGGAGACCATGCATAGAATCAGGGGGAGCTTGTGATTCTTGATCATTATTGTAGAAGCTATTCGTAAAAGGGTCCATATGAAGTCATTGATGAGCTATACTAACAATCATCCTTTGATAGATCATTTCTCAGGAACACTCCATTGAAGAACATGATCTCTTATCTATCCAATGGACTATTGTTGAAGATGTTTTTCTACCTGATTACTAAGTAAAAATTGGAGCAGCAGAGAAGGCCATCTAATTCTAAAGAAATGGGGCAAAGAAATATGTTTCTATTATTACAAAAGTTGAATGTCTTGACTAAGGGATATGATGTAAGAACGAGTAAATTATGGACAAAAATAGAGGAAAATTTCAAACAAATAGATACATCTGGGAATGGAGCTTGAAGCAAGAGCAGTTGTCAATTAGTAGAAAGAATTTAAAAGACAGTCACAAATTGGATATCAAAATTTGCTAGTGGGGATAACTTGCAAGAACACAAAAAAGGGCTCATCAAAAGGACTGTAGAAAGGTGAATGTTGTGTAGTCAAATATAACTCAAGTTGATACTAGTCACATAGAAAAATAGCAATAGTGAGACACAACCTCTCACCATTTCATCCAAATGCAATGATGTTGAAATGTTGGATGGTAGTGACTTAAGGATAAGCATAGAGATACAAAGGAACTCGAATATGAAGAGAGATAGCAAGAAAGACAATTTCAGTGGAACTATAAATGCTTCATGGTAAATGTCAATCCTTAAAGACAAACTTATTTCCAATTCATATTGCAAGGGCTAATTCACATAAAAGCTTGATTTTTTTGTTGTCTAAAAATTGAATTCAAAATTTTGTCTCTCATATACTCAATGCAACTTATGGCCTCTCAGATGGAAGAGCTGATGACAATAGTCAAATCCACTACCAATTCCACATAGTGTTCACACACACACACACTACAACTCAAACCACAAATATAGCAAATTTTCATATACCACAACTAGAATTTATAGTGCCCACACAACAAAAACTCACAAAATAAAATAGCACTACCAAAAATTGATGTCTAGTGGTGGTTAAATTCACCTCCGTATGTAGTGGGAAATTCCAATTTTAGAAATTGAGTATGGGAAGTCATTGTTGCACTTCAAAGACATTTGCAAATGCAATCTGACCTTTGTATTAGTTTCCTACTTTGGCAACAGATGTAATAACACTAATGCACCATCAACTAAATTATGTGGCTCTTGTACAAGCCCAAATAAACTGCACACTGCAAGAACACAATGAAATAGCACAATAAAAGAGCGTCATATTAAGGATAAAATTACTTATTTATACATGTGCAATCTAGGTACGAGACAATTGTCTCTCGACAACTTATTAACTGTAAAAATAGAATGTAAAACTAATTACATATTATACAATATACAATAACAATCCTGAAGGATTAGTTAACATTCCCCCGTAATCCGAAGGGACATCTGACATGCCCAATAACATTCTGAACTTTTCAAACTTTTCACGTCCCAATGGCTTTGTAAATATGTTTGTGATCTATTCTGAAGTACAACAATGTTTCAGATGAATAACTTTGGAATCTACATAATGTCGAATCAAGTGATATTTGGTGTTAATATGCTTGCTTTGATCATGAAACTTGGGATTCTTGGCCAACTGAATTGCAGAAGAGTTGTCGATGAGTAGTGGAGTTAAAGCCTTTTGTTTCTCCTACAAGTCTTCAAGTATTTTGCGAAACCAAATGATTTCTTTTGTAGCTTGAGCTGCTCCAACATATTCGGCTTCGGTGGTAGAATAAACAGGAATAGATTGCTTGAATGATCTCCACCTAATGGCTACTAATCCAAGAGACATCAAAATAACTAGAAGTAGAGACTCCATTCTCCTTATCTCCATCAAAATTAGAATCTAAATAGCTGGTGAGATGGAAATCTACAACTTTCGAATATTTGATGCCATATGTTTGAGTTCCTTTCAAATAATTGAGAGCTTGCTTTGTTGCATTCCAATGACCTTCACATGGCTTATGCATGAACCTGGAAAGTATCCCTACAACAATATCTATGTTAGGTCGAGTAGTAGTTCGAAAATTAAAACTTCCAACAAGTTTCTTATACTTTGTTGGATCTTCAAACATACTTCCTTCAATGGAAGTAAGCTTCAAATTCTGCTTCATAGGAGTACTGACAGGATTACAATCCTGCATCCAAAATCTGTCCAATATACTTTTTTCTGAGGAATGAAAATATATTTGGGTTTCTGATCAACTTCAATCCCTAAATAATAATGTAATAAATCCAAATTTGTCATATCAAAACCTTTTAATAATTCTCTTTTAATGGATTCTATATAGTCATCATCGTTCCCTGTGATCATCAAATCATCTACATACACAACTAAATATACAATTGAATTTCCAATTTTCTTAATAAAAAGAGTTGCATCATCCAGATCAAATAACTTATAATTCAACTTGAGAAGGTGTTTAGTTAACTTTTCATACCATGCACGAGATGCTTTTTTCAGTCCATACAAAGCCTTAACCAATTTCCATACCTTTTTTCCTTTACCTTTAACAAAAAAACCTTTAGGCTGAAACATATAAACATCCTCCTTCAAATTTCCATTCAAAAAATATGTTTTAACATCCATATAGTGTATCTTCTAGCTATTATGAGTTGCAAGAGAAAACAAAGTTCTTATTGTGTCCCACTTTTCTATATGAGCAAATGTCTCTATGTAGTCAACGCGTTCCTTCTGAGCATAGCCTTTTTCTACAAGTCTTGCCTTGTAATTATCAAATGATCCATTTGCTTTGTATTTTATCTTATACACCCATTTGCAACCAATGGGTTTGACATTTACAGGAAGATCCACTAACCTCCAAGTTCCATTATTAATAAGTGCATCATATTCCTTTTGCATTTCATCCTTCCATTCATCACAATTAGCAGCTTCTTCAAAACAATTAGGTTCTCTAATTGTACAATGATTGAATTCACAGTCATGAGAAACATTACCTAAATCACCTTTAGAATACATTCATGTTTCAAAATCATCATTCTTGCTTGGAACCTTTCGAGCCTGTGTAGATCTTCGTAAAGGTTGATGAAGTGGTTGTGATGGTTGCTCATCTTGAAAAACAGGCTCAAAAATAGGCTCTTCAAGAGCAATTTATGGTTCTGTAGAAACATTACTATCATCCAATTTTTCTTCAGAAATAACATTCTCATGAGTCAAATATGGAACAAAACCATAGAGTCATCCAAATGGGAACCCCCCCCCCCTTTAGTGTGTGGAACAACATTATCAGATTCAAAATAGAACTTCTTAGATGTAAATTTCTCCAAATGAGTTAGTTTCTTATCAATAGTGGAATTACGTTTATCTGATTCAAGGAAAATAACATCTCTAGAAAGAATGAACCTATTATTCTCCTCATCATACAATCTATAAGCCTTCGAAGTAGCAGAATATCCCATGAAAATATATTTGTGAATCCTTGCACCCAACTCGTTGCGCTAATGTTTAGGAATTAATGCATAGCATAGAGAACCAAAGACTCTAAAATGTTGAACAATAGGAAGATGATTATAACACATTTCATACGGATATTTATTATTGATGACAGAAGAAGGACAACGATTATGAATATAAGTTGCACAAAGCACTGCTTCTCCCCTAAACATCAACTTAACATTCTTAAAGAACATCATAGATCTAACCATATTAAGCAAAGTTCTATTCATATGTTCTACGATGCCATTATCTTGTGGATTATAAGGTATGGTAGCCTGGTGTTTGATTCCATTGTCCTTGAAATATTGTTCAAAAACATGAGAAGTGTACTCACCATCATTATCAGTTCTGAGAATGCCTATATTCTGTTGAGTTTCATTTTTAATCATCAAATGAAATTTTTTAAAAACATCAAACACTTGTGACTTATTCTTCATAAAATACACCCAACACATTCTCAATTAATCATCAATAAATGTTAGTACATATTTATTTCCATTTGGAGTTGCAACAGGCATAGGTCCACATAAATTTGAATGTATGAGACCTATTTTTTGTGAAGATATGAAAGAAGAACTATGAAAATGTTGTTTACAATGCTTTCCTATAATACAAGCATCGCAAGGTATAATATTTCTTGGAACTATCGGAATACCTTTAATACCTTATTTTTTCATAATTTTGATGCTGTAATAATTGATGACCAAATCAAGCATGCCACAACAAAATGGGAAATAGGATATCACTTTGTTGCGCCAAAAGAACAGAAGTTTCACAAGAATTAGTAGATGAAGTACCATTTAATTTTAAAAGCATACCTTCTTCAACACTGGTCATAACAGCTGCATGATTAGATGCTCTTGTTATCTCGATGATGTCATCAAATATATGAATAGTATGCCCCTACTGCTCAATATGGATAAGGGACTTCAAATTTCGTTGAAATTGTGTAATATAAAGTACATCTTGTAGAACATAATCTTCAAAATTCAGATCTTCAAATGAATAGACCCAATGCGAGATGGTTCAATTTTAGACTTGTCATCAAAGTAAATAACACCATCAATATCATCACTGAATGTTTCAAAAAATCTCGCCCAAATGTCATATGACAAGTGGCTCCTGAATCCAAAATCCAACTATCTCGCCATGAAGAAAATGCAGTGTTGAAAACATCATTCACATTAAAATTACAGTGAGCAACAAGGTAATGTGCAGACTCTGACACTTTTTCATTATTTGGTGGTGGTTGATCTTTCTTTTCATTTAATTGTTCTCTCCTTTTACTGACTTTCTCCCAAGAGATTTATAGTTAGTAGAAGTATGTCCAATTTTACTGCATCTAAAACATTTGATAGTTGGTCTATCATTAAAATTCCTTTGTTGTCTGTCTCCCTGATTATTTTTGTCCCCCCTGCCTCTATAATTTCTCCTGTCATGATCTCTACTACTTTTATCACCTCTATAAGTTTCAACATGAGACTTCTGATCCTTTTGTGCAAGGCACAAAGTTTCTACATTAGAGTAAGGTAGAGCCTCTTTCTTCCTAAAGGATTTTTCTCTCTCAGCTATTTTTCTTACAAGTTTATCAAATGTAATGTCTTTTAGCTACCCACTAGCTTGGAGAGATTCCAAATAGTTTGAATAGACAGGTGAAGGACTTTTATCAAAGCTATAAGTTTTAAATATACTTTAATTCCAGTGGCTTCTATATCATGAAAAATGGCTTTTATTTTAGAGGCTCCCTTCAAAGGATCATTATCCTTTATCTCCAAATTAAACAAATTTAACAATAACTAAATAATTTTGAGTTCTGAGTATGAATCATACAATTATTTCAACTTATTTACTGCTTCAAATGCAGTACCACAGGAAATGATATATATGCTTACTTCTTCTGTCACCGATGCAGTTAATTTATTTATTATTATTATTATTATTATTATTAATTTTTTTTTTTCCAGAATAAGGCTACTTCTATGTTAATACAAAAATATTTTACACCGAAGCCATGACCTTGTAGAGTTAGCCCAAAATTGCGGCATGATTATAGTCAAAGCAAATCTGTGTACCAAAATCCATTGGAGTATTGCCCTCCAGAACTGTAGAGAGCCTATTCCTAAGTAAAGAAAAAATACATAAAGCCCCATAGTTGGACTTGGAATTTAGAGTTGGACCTGAGCTGTATGACAACTAGAACTTGGAAATGGGACTTGAACCGGAGCTGGACAACAAGCCAGATTGTAAAACTAGACATGGTAGCTATGACCAGCTACACGACAACCTATATCTGAAAACAGAGGTAACTATGACTGTGACCAAAAATAGAATCTAAAGATTGGCGAGATACCCTTTGCATATAGAAATCAGGCAGTAATAACTAATGTGATTGTAATCATAATTAGGACAGTGACAAGTGGATCTTATCAAGCTGGCAGAAGTCCGACAGAACCAAAAGGAACCAACCTGCTTAAGCATCAGGAGAGGGATCAAGCAGCTCCTTGGTGATGTGGCAGCCAAATTTTTTATCATCATCGTCATCAGAGGAGCTCGCTGGATTCTTCATGCTCTGTGAAGCCTTGCCTTTACCAGAGCCTGAAGCTTTGCTCTGATCCACATTTGCCTGGCTGGGACCTGGATTGTCTGCCACCAGCCTGTTCAAAGTTTCTTTGTGGGAGCCAGCTCCATGACTAGAATTGAGCTCGGCAAGCTCAATGGTGACCGTGGCCATGAAGTTGGAAGATCCATGACTGCAGGGGAAACGTAACCGAGCAACATTGGGCTTTGAATGGAATGAGCTTGGAACTAGAATTTGTATCCCTCTGCCTCTATCCCGACCGTTTCGAGTGGTAGGGTATCTATCCGAGCGCAGGCTCGGGTCTGAAGTTGAGGAGTCTGTCATGGGGGAGGTGGCTTGGTGCCCAATTTTCCCTCGAGAGCTACCTCTTCTGCAGCTCATCCACTTATGCAATTTCGACATAGCTGGAGGGGCGGGCTGAACCTGGCTTCTTGTAGGACGAAGGAAGCTGTGAATGGAGAAAACTGACTTGGCTTCAGAGCTTAGGGCAGCAAGTGGGTAGCGAGCATGAACGCAAGGGGACCAGAGGATGGCTTGGAGGCAAAGCCTGAAGTCTCTCTAGTGAGCCAAAGCCTGGTTAGCTTCCAAGAGAGGACAAAGAAAAGCCACTGCAATTACAATGGCGAAGGGGTCAGGGCGGAGAGGATAAACACGATTATGGTGGGTTAATGGCACCATGATCAAGAAATTAGCTAGAGTAAATGACTATCCTTGCGTCATTAAAGACGCATTAAGGTGGAGCAGGTGCAGAGTGATAACCAGAGCCTCGAGAGTATATGTGGTTGTACAGAACAACCACACGTCCATCCCTATCACTGACCACGCGCCTTTGTTACCATCAAACACCCGGATCTGGGACACCGATGCAGTTATTAATGCATATGCCTTGTTGTCTTTTTTCTCCCAAATTGCATGCTACTTCTCATTATCAGGCAACTTTGGTGCAATTTATTTTCCATCACTATCCTTCTTTTCTTAACAAACTTCCCACAAATCATTAAAAACAAGGGCACTTTTAAGCTTTCTAAACCACTCTTGATAATTTTCCTTTCCATTAAGAAAAACTCCAACTATGGAAACTATTGAAGTCGTAATTGTTATGTAGCCAAATATTCTTCAAATCCTTTCAAATTCAAAATATATGCAATACTTCTAAAAATATATAAATTCGTTTCTTCTCTTGTTTTAACAAATTTGGCTTTGTGGTTTAGTGGTAAGTTTAAAAAATAACATACCAAAGAGTTAGGTTCAAATCTTATTAGCCTCCAAAACTAAATTTTATTTTACCAATGGCCTATTAAAAAGAATATGTATTTCAAATTACCAGAAAATTGACCACTCTTCAATTAAAAATTTAATTCAAACCATCAAGAAAATATATATATCGTTCATAAAAAAGTTTGTGTCATTCAGCTTTAGTAAAAACTTTGTATCCTTCACACATCTCTCATTTACAGTAAATGTATCTTATTATCCTTCATAAATTTCACTGTCATTAAACTCATGTTTACTATGGTAAATGCAAATACTGTGATTAAATTATTGTTTACTATCGTAAATGAAAATGCTATCTTTCAGAAATTTCATTGTAAGTAAACTCTCATTTGATACAGTACATGCAAATAAAGCCTCCCAAAATTAAAATAAAAGCGACCCTTAGATGCATGGAAATTAGACTTTTACCAAACAATCTCACAATTATTGGTACAAGAATTAATATTGGAAATTTTTATTCTAACTTCCAAGGATATGTTAAAAAAAATATTATGCCACTCAATTTCTCCAATCGTCTTTCATTATGACTGAAAGATATGAAACTTACAAAACGTCAATAAAGTGGGAATCCCACTGCATTGCTCCACTTGATTAACCTTCTTCTACACTCTATCTTCACATTCTTCATGCTCTGTGTCTCCTTTATGACATAGACTTCAAATACATGGAGTTTAGGAACAACTCAATGAGGGCTTTGATACCACTGTACAAGCCCAAATAAACTCCACAATGAAATAACACAATGAAAGAGCACAATGAAAGAGAGTCATATTAATGATAAAATTACTTATTTATACATGTGCAATCTAGGTACAAGGAAGTTGTATCTCGGTAACTTACTAACCATAAAAATGGAATGTAAAACTAATTACATATTATACAATATAAAATAACAATCTCGAAGGATTAGTTAACAACACTAGAATTCAAACAACAGACCTTTGGATAGCCTCAAAAAATAACCAATTCAACTTTATCTAGTGTTTGCATCCTCCTCAACTACATTGACTTGACTTCGAACTAGAGTCTCCTTGGTGGCTCCTTCCTCACACACTATACGAGGCTCTTCGAATCCTTTAACAACTTCAAATAATAGTGTGTAGATAATACTTTACATATCCTTTTTCTCAAGCACACATACATGCTTTCTCTAGAATCCAAAGAGCATTGTTCTATAGAGTAGCTATGACAAATTCTTTTGGTTGCGATCAAAGAATGATTACCTCCACTACGACTGAGTAGAGGTAGCTTTGTACTTTAAGGTGGACATTTTGTAAATACTCAGTTGTTCTATCTTCACTTTTAGACAACAGGAGTAAAGAATGATTCTAATATGCTCAATTCTTGTCTCGAATATTTTGGCTACTCTACTCATTCCTAGGCCCTCCAGTGAGGGAGTAGGCCCAAGGCTGGCTCTAATACCACTTAAAGGAAAGAGAACAACACAACAAAAACACATCTACAACTATAAATTTAAACAAATAAATCTCAAACAAAGAGTGGAATCTGCAACTCATGTTGAGCATCTATATTTATAGTAAAAACTGTGAAATAATTATCTCTAACATGTACAAAATTTTTTATGTTCATCCAGTGCCAAAAAATTGCCATTAGTAGTGAAGCAATAATGATATATATATATATATATATATATATATATATATATATATATAATATATATATATATATATATATATTATATATTATATATATATATATATTGATGCGGGGATTGAATGAGGCCAAACTCGCACAAGAAGAAATCCATGCAAAGGTCTAAATATGGCCAGGTCTAAACCAGGATATTTTGGGGGCCTCGATGTGGGCTAGGTTGGTATTCTATGTTCATTTATGTTGTTTCAATTTACTTTGAAGATTATATTATTAGGATATTCTGACACATAGGAAATATTTAAGTATAACTTGGTCTAGTGTAGAGTTAGGTAAAGTGTGTTTCTTTACTATATACTTTTGTAACTTACAATCTGATGGTCATGATATGTTCTAGACATGAAGTGATCTGACAGTTCATTCTCTCCTTAGTATTACTGACATTTGATCTATGGCTTAACACTCGATTGGTCCATGATCCCCATTTAAAGAGCATGGAGGCTCATTTGTAGGGTGACCATTATTGAGAGAATCTTATGTAAATTTTCTTTCTTTTACATTAATAAATTTCCCGAAGTGCTTGCGTTGGCTTAGGTCATGGACTGTTTCCCTCTTTGAGGACTTTAGCCACATTAAGAATACTGGTGTATTGATCTGTGATCTGTTTGTGAACGGTGTTCTATCTGAGTAACTTACCATGTAAATTGCTACATGTTATTAAAGCTATTTGATGGATGGATCTATTGGTGAACCAAATCCGAAGATGGTACAACTGCATCCGACTGTCGTTTCCTAGATCTACTATTTTTTGCTACTTCAGGTCGAGACGACTGCTCTATTGTGTTAGGATCATCTGTTCTAGTGAGGAACCCATTTCATTTCATGCTATGTTATTTTTAAGATATGGAGGTGTATAGTCTTTTATTTGCAGTTTTAGTTATTAATCTCTCTGTTTATTTCGGGTTATTTAACTCTATGTTTTTTTATTACTGGATCTGTACCTTTCATTTCTGTGTATTCTCTTTGTCCCATGACTCTATGCGATATGGGAAAATTATAAACATAAAGGAAGGATTTTTCTCATGCATATTCTCTTTTCCACCACACTTTAGTGTATCTCAAAAAATTAGAAACATTGAGGAAAATATTTAGTTTCCAGTGAAAGCTAACTTCAAGCCATAAGGTTTGATTTTTTTTGCATGTATGTGTTTGTTTGTGTGGTTTTTTGTTTTGTAGGCAAAAAGGGTTTTTTCAAGTAAGCATGCAACCCAAAGCTTCAGTGACTAAAAAAAAAAACCCTTCCTCTTTTCCAAAAATTTCTAACCTTTTAAACTAGCTCACTTGGTCCAAAGTTACTTTATGAAAATAGAGGTCTTGAGTTCAAGTCTTCCTTTTTGTTGAGTTACTTTTTCAAAAAGCACATGTAACTTATTCTTTAAAGTTACTTTATGTAAAGTGTTTCCATCCATTATAAAAATTGAGTCACTTATAATTCTAAAGTCTCTTTATCTTTGATTTAAGTTACAATTTAGTGGGTAGCTCTTAAAGTACCATTGTAAAAGTTATTTTCACTTATTTATAAAAGTGGGTTACATAATTTATTTTTTTTAAGTGAAATAATTATATGAAGTTTGGAAAGGGGGAGATTTTTTTTAAAATATAACATTATCATTCACTTCTACACATTCATGCACTTCGTCAGTAGCTTCAACAACTTTTCTTCAAAAATCCATAACTTCTTCATCCGGAAGCCGTTTACAAAGCCATTTTTTTTTAATTGGCTTACCTTTTTGAGATCTTTCCATTGGAAACTTAGTTTCAACATCTACATCTTCAATTTATATTAAAATGGAAATTCTATGTCGATTTATCCTTGACAACACCAACTACTTTCAATGGGTGTCCTACATGGAGGATTTACTTAGAAGTAAAGGTTTTTATAAAATAGCCTCATGCCAAGAGTCTAAACCTAAAGATGAAGATAAGAAAGCCAAATGGGAAAATATGCAAGATCAAGCACGTGTGTTGATAGGGATGTCTATTTCTTCAGAGCTTAGATTCCATATTGCAGAACTTGATATCACTGATGAAGCAATGAAACAACTGAATAAATTTTTTGAAGTTAAAAATGAAATTAGAACCCATCAATTCAAAAATAAGTTGCTTACATTGGACCCCAATAATTTTTCTTCCATTGAAGATTCTTTTTCCAAGTTCAAGACCCTTAGACTTCTCTTGGAAGGTGTTAAGGTTAAGAAAGAAGATGGTAGCCTTATTTATTCCATTCGTGCTAGGTTAGGACCATCCTACTCTGTGGTTGTTTCCACTTTCCATTCTACTAGAGAAGCCTTTATTTCTGAAGGATAAGACTACAAGTCCCCCTCTTTTGATGCTTTTTGTGATTATTTAATAAGAGAACAAGAAAAACTCTTACATCTTGGTCTTCTTAATATTGGAATCTCTTCTAAGAAAGCCTTAGTCGCCCAGCAACAACCAAGTTCAAAGAATCATAAGAAGCCACCATCCGAAAAAGAATGGTCCTAAAACAACCAAAGGTCCTAAGCACTTTAAATTTCAAGATGAAAAATCAATTCAATAAAATGATAAGGAAAATAAAAACAAAGGGAAGAAACATGATAGACATTGCAACTTTTGTAATCGAGATGGCCACTTACAATCCAATTGCTTTAAGAAGATGGAAGCCCTGGAAGAAACAATGAAGATGTATAACATCCATTTGGAGCACTCTTTAACTTCAACTTCATATTCAGGAATATCACTTTCTTCATGTGGTTGTCAAGCATATCGGTTTGGTTATGCACTAAATGTATCTTCTTCTTCTCATTCTCATGAGTGGCTCATTGGTTCTAGAGCTTCTTATCAAATGGCCAAAAACAAAGCCATGTTTTCTTCTTTAAATGATTGTAACACCAAAAATATATATATTGGTGATGATAGATCTCTTAGTGTTGTAGGGACTGAAACTATTCATCTAGACAATGATCAATTTAATGATGTATTATGTGTTCCAACCTTATCTTGCAACCTTATATCTGTATATCAGATAACACATTCAGGTGAAGGTAAAATTATTGAATTTTTACCTCATGATGTTGTAATTAAGGACCTAAGAGATCCTAGATAGACTTTAGCTACTGATATTATTGATGATTCTACAAGGTTGTATATGTTTAACAAATTTGGGTCATAAACTCTTCCCTCGGTATTTGTTGCTCAGAAAGATGAAGTGAGCAAACTTTGGCATGAGTGATTTGGTCACTTAAACTATTGTTCCCTTCATAATCTATGTAAAAAAAATATGGTGAAGGTCTTCCTATGGTATCTTGCAGAGATGGTGTTTGTTTTGGATGGATACTCAGAAAACATCATCGGGATAGGTTTGAAAAACGTGCCTCTTGGCATGCCTCAACCCCTTTACAGCTTGTGCATAGTGATTTATGTGGTCCACTTCCAGTTGTCTCATTCTCGAGCTACAAGTATTTCTTAACTTTCATTGATTATTTCTCTAGATGCACCTGGGTATACTTCTTAAAACTCAAGAGTGAAGTATTTAACATGTTCTTGGCCTTTAAGGCCTTTTTTGAGAAACAATCTAGACATCAAATTCTTAAGCTAAGATCTGATAATGGCGGAGAATATGTTAACAACAAATTCATTAAATTTTGCACTAAGCATGGAATTCAAATGCAACATATTGTTGCATATACTTGACAACAAAATGGTGTAGCTGAAAGGAAGAATCGCACCTTAAAGGAAATGACTAATTGTATGCTTCAATATAAAGGACTTGGTCTTAATTTTTGGGCAGAAGCAATTAACTGTGCAAATTACATAGTAAATCACACTCCTACTTAGGTTTTAAAGAATATCACTCCAGAAGAAGCATGGATCTCAATTAAACCAGATGTAAATTGCTTTTGTGTTTTTGGAAGTGAAGCATGGGCCCATATTCTAGATGAGAAACATAAAACCTTAAAACCTAAGAATGAAAAATGTATTTTGGTTGGATATTCTGAAGATGTCAAAGGATATAGACTTCTTTCACCTAAGTCCAAAAATGTTATCATTAGAAGAGATGTAAAGTTTGCTGAAAATATATTGTCCCACGAGCCTATTTCGACGGCTGTGCCACCTCTCTCTATCCCTTCTAATACTGCAAATATTTCTTCTTCATATGATGACAGCAAGGATGACAATCCTTCCCAACTTTCTTAGGATCCTCCTTGAGCTGCTCAGCTTCCAAAATGGGTCTGTGCTACTTGGAATGCAACAAGTTCTCTTGCATGTGATCCTACAGATCAACGACGTACACGTTCTTAGTTTGATAGAGCATCTTCTTTACTGGCTCAAGATTTAGCGAATTATGATCCTGACACCTTCAAAAAATCTTTAGGCCATCCAAATTTGGATGCAACTATGGATGAAGAATATTGTTCATTATTGGAAAATGATACATGGGATCTTGTTACTCTTCCAAAGGGAAAAAAACTTGTTAGATGGAAATGGATTTAAAGAACCAATTTTGACTCAGATGGAAACGTTGATAAACATAAAGCTTGTCTTGTTGCTAAAGGTTTTTCACAAGTTGAATGCATTGACTATAATGAAACCTTCTTCCCTGCTTCCAAAATGAAATTTATCTGCCTTGTTCTTTCCCTTGCTTCCTCTTTAAAATGGGAAGTCCATCTGATGGATGTTAATTCTACCTTCTTGTATGGGGAATTACATGAAGAAATCTATATGGAACAACCTCCTAGATTTATACAAACAGATTCCAACCTTGTATTTTGACTTAGGAAAACCATTTATGGTCTCAAGCAAGCCCCTCACGCTTGCTATGCCAAAATGGATAGATTTCTTTTAGATACTGGCTTTTCTAGGTGTCATTCTGACAATACTGTCTACACCAAGAAAGTCGCTAAGTATCTTATCATTCTTGTTATTTATGTTGATGATATTATCCTTACTGGTAGTGATCCCAACCTTATAAACCATGTGAATTCCAACCTTAAAAAGAAGTTTGAGATGACAGATTTAGGACACTTGCATTATTTTCTTGGTCTTCAAGTCTTGCAATCCAAGGAAGGTATCTGCCTTTCCCATTCCAATTATGCATGTGATATTCTATGCCACTTTCACATGGAAGACTGTAAGACAACCCCTTCTCCCTCTCAGTCTCAAGCCAAAATTTCAGTCACTTGTACTTCCCCTGAAGTTGATGCTACCTTATACCGTCATCTTGTAGGAAAAATTTTGTATCTGACCCATACCCATCTTTACCTTTCCTTTGTTGTTTTCCTTACTGCTTGGTTTATGCAAAACCCACATGAAAGTCATTGGAAATAAGCTAAAAGAATACTTCGTTATGTTCGAGGTATAGTTTATTTTGGGATTTATTAGAATGCAGAAAAATCTCCTCTATTGGTTGGTTTCATTGATTCTGATTGGGCTGGTGACCCTGATTATCGGAAGGCTACTGTAGTTTATGTTTGCATTCCTAGCTTTGGACCTATTACATGGGATTGCGAGAAACAAAGTGTCATTTCTCTTTCTTCAGCAGAAGCACAGTACCATGGTGTTGTAGAAGCTATTAAAGAAGCCTTGTGGCTTCATCAGATCCTATCAAAGTTTGGCTTTTAGCAGCAGCATCTGACTACACTTTGGTGTGATAATCAAACTGCCATTCAACTATGCAAAGATCCAGTCCAACATCAGCCTAGAAAACACATTGAACTACACATGCACTTCATCAAAAATCTCATTCATGACCATGTTCTTGAAATGCAATATTGTTCAACTAGCGATCATGCTATACACATCTTTACAAAGGCTCTCACAGAAGTGAAGTTTACTACACTTCAATTTATAGTTGGAGTTCAGGAAGTTGTCATTAAGGGGGGATAGGCTCTAATGCCTCCTTCCTTCTCCTATTGTGTCATACTTGCGCATCCTTCGATCCTATCCCAAGTTGTTCTTAAAGGTGGATGTTAGGATATTTTGACACATAGGAAATAGTTAAGTATACCTTTGTCTAGTGTAGAGTTAGGTAAAGTGTGTTTCTTTACTATGTACTTTTGTAACTTACAATCCAATGGTCACGATATGTTATAAACATGAAGTGATCGGACGGTTCATTCTTTCTTTAGCATTATCGACACTTGATCCGTGGCTTGACACCCGATTGGTCCATGATCTCTATTTAAAGAGCATGGAGGGTCATTTTTAGGGTGGCCGTTCATGAGAGAATCTTATGTAAATTTTATTTCTTTTACGTTAATAAATTGCCTGAAGTGGTTGTGTTGGCTCAAGTCATGGATTGTTTCCCTCTTTGAGGGTTTTAACCACGTCAAGAATACTGGTGTATTGATATGTGATCTGTTTGTGAGCGGTGTCCTTTGGTGTTCTACCTAAGGAACTTACCCTGTAAATTTCTACATATGTTGACTGTACCAACTAGGAATATTCTCTATAGCAATATGTTGAGGGAATTGTAAATGCCTTGTTCATCTAAATCTCTTTGTAGTGAGATCATAGGAAATTTGTATATGCTAGCATTTTGGCTAGGATTCTAGAAACCATTACCTAAAATATGTTATTTTTTTCAGAAGAAAAAATGCTTTATTTTCATTATATAAAAATAGATTACAAAAAACAGAGGTCATTCTCCTCAAAATCTCTTACATTTTGTTAATTTAAACCAATATTTCCTCCAAAAAAACCATGGAATTGCCTCCTAGAATTTTCAATACTATTTTATTTTGGCTCATATTTCCCTGTCTTGTCATGTATTTATATTCGCTAAAAGGTTCATAGAAATTCCACCTATCTTCAGAAAATTTTAGTTCTAACAGTGATACTTATATTCTAGTTGAGTACATAATTTTTTTTTTTTTTTTGTTATCCTAAAGACTACTAGCAATGCCTCATCTAACTTATATCTAATCTATATATATTATTATATATATATTATATATATATATATTATATTATATATATATATATTGATATATAGATATATATATATTATATATTATATATCATACATACACACATATATATATACATATATATGTGTGTGTATATATATTATATAGTGTGTATGTATATATTATATATATTATATATCTATATATATATTATATATATTTATATATAATATATATGTATGTATGTATGTATGTATGTATGTATGTATGTATGTATGTATGTATGTATGTATGTATGTATGTATGTATGTATGTATGTATAATGCATATTAAGAGAATTTAATGCTCCCAACATTCATAAGGGATTCGTACACAAATACTGGAAAATAAGATATTCTAGGATCCTTGGAAATGCCTCTTTTTGACAAAAGATCTGCAACCTAGTTTTGTTCCCTATATATGTGCCGAAAAGATATAGACTTGAAAGAACTCACCGGGTTGCATATACGGCACATCCAACTTGATAGAATGGGAGGATTGAATTATGATTGATACTTTACCCATTTAATAATGGTGTTTGCATCTCCATGGACATGAAGTATCTCCAGCCCCAACAATCTTAAGCATATCAAAAACCCCTATAATGTTATAATGTATGCCATGTTCTTTATACCTTTGTCACCCTCCCACAAGAAGTGATAATGTCTTCATAGCTCTAGCACAATAAAATATCTACATCCACAGTTCCTTTGCTAACATGCACCATCAATAAAACCCGTCATCATGTCTTTCCAAATGTCCTTAAACTCGATCTCTATCTTTTTATTATTCTTATTTGTCGGCCTATTTATGAATAGTATGCCATCGATTTAATGATAACAAACTCTAACATTAACATATTTCTTATCAAATAAGAGAGATTTATTCCATCTCCATATGGACCATATGATGGAAAAAGGAAGGGATTTGTGTTTCTTTTTGGACAGAAAACAAGAAGTTAAGCAAATCTCTAGTGATTATAACTCCCATACCTCTACAATGTTTAGTGCTTCCATAACTCCTTCCCACACTGCCAAAACATATAGGCATCTCAATAAAAGGTGGCATACATCCTCTAGCCCATTTTTTCACATGGGGAAGATAATTTGACCTATGAAGGCCCTGTGAAGGAGGTTGCTCAAGGTCAAGATTCTATCATGTAGTTCCAACCACCAAAAATGTAAGAGTTCTCTTGGGACCTCCCATTTCCATGCACATTGAAACCACCTAAATTTTTCTTGAGGCACCTCCGGCTTGGGAAGCCTACTGTATAATTCCTAGGCCACATCTTGGCCCTTCTTTAGCTTCTCATCCCGAACCATCCTATCCCCAATAGCGTTGATATGAATGCCAACAATACATAACTCTATTAGGTATTCCTCTAATTCTATAGCAACAACCCCATTTAATCCAAGGTCATCTGCCTTAAGCCAATCTTGAAAGAAATTTCCTTGATTGTGTGCATGATGTATCTCATTAAGATAGAAAATACCATTTTCATGTAGATAGCTTATAAAGGGAACCAATATGGAATGATTCCTAGAAAATCCTTTATTAGTGTCAAACCCAATATCTATCTGCAAACTATCTCCAACGTCCCATGGCTAAACATAAGAACCTATCTTATGTGTGATAAATGATATAAGAAGCTAAAAAACATGGTAAGCTAAAACATGTCTTGATTAAAAAAGATTAATTATTTTTCATTTAAATCCATAAACAAAGCTTCATGGCGTTGTTAAAATAACATTTTAATGCATAAAAATAGCACAAGATTTCATAAAGACACCACCCACTTTATGTGTAAACAACACTTTGGATAGTTTATGTATGGAATCCTTCAAAACAATCTTGTGAGAATGGAATTTTCCAAAACCTTGTTTTTTATCTTTGCGTTAGAAGTGATCCTTACTACAACTAGGATTTTCATGTTTCTAATGACGACACTAAAATTTTCAATGATTACACTGAATAGGACCTTGTGCTGAAGCATCAATCGTTGCATGGTATTTATTTCTAAAACTACAAGCTTTTATTGGGTAGAGGTGTGAAGGAAGCTTTCATTGTGATTCCTCAACATTAAAATTACTCAAATTTGATATGTGAAAATTAGAGTCACCATCCATCTATGTTTCTATGTAATGATGTCTCAAAGAAAAAGAATGTAGTTGAAATCGCAGTCATAATTTTTAAAGGTTTTATTCTCTTTTCTATTACTGAGAGGTATTTTCAATCCCAGAAGAATTATGGTAATCATTAGCAGGTTCTGTTATATGTTCTCCATGCTTCTAGTTCTGGTCTATGTTCTACTCTCCATTATATAGTTTCTTCCCTTGAACATGCATGCAATGGGAACACATTCTTTGTGAGTAGGGAATTCAAGAGAAATTTAAAGAGGGTGTTTGGGCCCCTACAGTGCAAGGGAGATATGTTGGGGTACAAATCCATAGAATGCCAAAAAATTCTCACATAATGCCAAAAATACCCACAGAACGTTGGGTAGAAATCCACAAAACATGCTTTGAAGCAATGGGGGCCATCATTTGCTTTGACCAGTGCTTTCTTCGATACGAGAACAAAAACTTCATTGTTTGCCTCACCTCTGAAATCTACATGGGATTCATCTATGACAACCTTGTTTATTAAACTTTCCATCGGCTTTTCAAACTGATAGTTTTGATAATGACCTAATCATTTGGAGAGAATAATGACTATTATTAGTAATATTTTTGATATTTACTTAATCGTTAGAAAATAAAAATTGCCATAAATGATGATAATTGTTATACATATTTATGCTTTCTTTCTAATGTCAGTATAATTGGTTGCTACTGAAATATAGCTTCTAAAATTTTCAAAGCGCTGCAAAAGAGATGAAGGTAATTGACACAGACTTGTAAAAATTGTAGGCATCCACGCTACAATTTCCATAGAGGAAAATAATATTAATTTACACTTATTTATATTAATATAATTCTAATCATGGAAAGAGGTGAAATTTCAACATGCATACTAGTATTTATCATATTCACATAAATCTATAGATGGAGTGAAAGGCTTAAGCTTTCCTACACACATAATATCCCCGAGACAAACATCCTTAAATATGCCTTGGAGCTCTTTTTAAATCACAAGCACATTATTATATTGTTGAATCCAGAAGTCTATAGGATTGCCATTAAAGATCTTATGTAGAGATTGGAAACTAATGCTTCCATGGTTTCACCTTTGGAGAAATAGACCCTGATCCTTCCAATCAAAATATCAAAGGGATTATGAAGTTCTTAGAGAGTGTGCGGAGAAGGGGTTCTTGGGGAGTGTGTGAGAAAGGGTAGGTAGAGAAAGCGTGTACAAGGGTTTGTGTCCCTTGTTCTACATAACTATTTTTACACTTGATTTAGAAATCTCATGAGCATTGTTGATGCCCCTTTTGCTCAACTCTCTCCACTTATGTAAAGGACATGGATAGACTAATAGCAATGTAATTTTTAGGAAGATCACTAGTAGTGTCTGGTATAAAAGTGTCAATGTCATAGCACTCACAAATGGAATGACCAGTTACAAAATTAGCCTTTTTCCATTTTAAAATGATTTGATAAATGGGAAAATAAAAATGCACTCCAACAGGGCTAGTATGTCTCATCAAAGTGCTCTAGGCCAATAAAAAAATTAGAAATACATTATTCAAAAATTATAAAATTATTCTAATAATTTAGGAAAAATCATAAATAAGTAATAAAATCTTGAAACTTTGGTTAAATTTACAAAAAATTGCAAAAACTCTACAAAACCATCAAGACTCAAGAAAATTTGACCATAAACGCAATGTTATAGTCCTCTTAAAGGTATAGACTAATAAGTTATAACAATTTAAGAAAATGAATAATAATAATGAAAAATCTCACTAAAGTAAATTAATTTGAGTGAAAAAGTGCAATCTTTACATATTATATATATAATTGGGTAAAAAACCTAACTTATATTAAATGTAAGGTTTTTTCCCTAAACATGTGAATAAGGAAAACTAATAATAATAGATGAGTATAGGACTTTTTGAAGAGTATATCACCTTATTTTGCTTCATTACCTAGGAAGGAAGAGTAAGTTAGTAATGTAACATGCTCGCCCCAAATGTAGTTTTTTCCCTATAATTCCCTAATCATTTCGGAGAGCGCATAAATTTTGTACCTTTTCTATCCTTTTCCTTTTGGTTGCCATCTTTTATTTCTCTAGTGTTTTTTTTGGGTTGCTTTGTATTTCCTCGCAACTAAGGTGGCTTTGTTTTGTTTTGTTTTAGTTTAAATATAGTTTTTTATTTTACATCAATTTTATAGAATATAGAAAATTACATCATTTATTGGTCTTTTTAACACATAAATTAATATTTATAGAGTATTTAAAATAGCTTTTCATTATGGTAAACCAAGCTTAGCAATAAGTTTACATTGACAAAGAAATAACTCAACAACATCCACCAATAAATAGAAATGTCTAGACAAAAAAGGTGGTTTGTGGGTGGTTTGGCTAAACATCATCCTTATCTCCTAGTGCTCTATTGTAGTGACTACAACCACCCTCCAAAATTTGGCCTATGCTTCATTTTGGAGCCTCTCTTCTAACTCACAACAGCTCATCTTGCATTGATCTAGGTACTAATTCTTTGATTGAGCCTCATCCTTTGCATCTTGGCTTGTTTTTGTCGATCTTTTGACTTGGTTTCCATCCAGTTTTGGGCTTTTCATAGAGAATTGCACAAACCTTGAAGGAAACTAGCCTTGCTCCCAGGAATTGTGCAATCCAAGCTGATAGTGAGCCTTCAGCTCAAGAATTGTCTAGTGCCAGATGGTAGAAATCCTTGAGTTGGGAAATTACGCAGATCATGAGAGGTAGACCAAAGCCACTTAAACAAAAATTGTGTAGAAGCCTTTCTACTAAGAAGCTTCTCAGTGCGTGAATTAGAGAGTTGTTGAGTCCCTCCCAGAACTGTGCAATCTCTTCGTGCAATGCATGACAGTTTTCCCAAAACATCAAAAAGAAAAAAGAAAAAAACATCCCTAAAAAGTATAGGGATCTATTTTTAGATGCCCGAAGGGTGCACTTGAGTTATTTTGGAAACTTCTGCCAAGTGTCTCATTTTCCTTGATTTTTGGCCTTCACATCATAAAACCCAAATTTAACAAATCCATGTAATCGATGCTACTAGATCTCATTTTCACATTTTCTCTTGGAGCTCTGGAATTCCCAAGGAGATCAAGGAACTTTCAGTGCAATCGTCGTCACCTTTCTAGGTGAGTTTTGCTTTTCTAGTCTTTTGACACTTTTTCTATCACTTTTTGTTGTTTAGCTTGTGAGAGTGTTGTTTCACTTGTTTCTTTGAATGAATGTTGGAATTTTAACTTTTTTTATCTTGTAGAAGTGTTGTTTCAAGTTTTAGAATTCCTTTCCCAAGTGTTGCATGTATTTTCTCATTTTTGCACCAACGGTTGTCATTGGGGCAACTCCCTTCACATCCTTCATTTTCCTTTAGTTTGATTAATTCCTACACTTGTTTCACTTGCATACATCATCATTTAATCATATTTTAATTCAACATCACATCATCTTTCATTCTTCCAGATTTCACACTCCCCTTGGCCATATTTGGGCTCCCCTTTCCCAGATCTTGTATTTCCTTGCATTCACTGTGAATTTTGGGAACTGGAGGCCTCTGCCTCAGCTTCTGGAATTGTGCAAAGGTTATCTTGCCATGGCTCCAACTACGCACTATGCAGTTCTAGGAGCCAGTTTCCCAGTTTGGCGACTAAGACTGCACAATGCGCAGTCTCTCCCAACCCTTTGCCCAGATTGAATTGCACATTGCAGAGTTCCAGTCAACAAGCTTCCCAACTAACGGCTGGGACTGCATATTGCATAGTTACCACAGTTAGCATGTGACCTCTACCAACCATAATTTCACATTCATTCCCATATTGAGTGTGGTTTGTTTCTTGATCTTGTATTTATTTGCTTTGGTTTTTGAGATGACATTTGCTTGTCATGAGTGTCTCCTTTGTCCCATAGGTACATCAGTTGTTGAGCACCTCTCAAGTAGTCACAATGAACATGGCATCCAAGAGAGATGCATAAAAGGAAACTATCGAGAGTGGTATTGTGGAAGTAGTTGAGAAGATATCAGTTGATATACCAGTCTATGCAAATGCTCAGTTGCTCATTGAGAAGGGCATAAAGTTAACACGGTAGAAAACCAAAGATATCTTTGTAGAGGACTTCAGGGAAGATGGACTGGAAATTATATATCAGTATCCAACGATCAGGCTTATACAATGTTTCTTGCAGGTACCCTGCCTTCCACAGACATTATCAATTGGATTGTCTAACACACATATCAAGAGACTATGAAATTAAGTAGTCCCAATGGGATATAACTTGCCACTTTCAGGGTAGTTAACTTTCAGTGGATGTATCATTTACCCAAGCCAGTGAGGCACATGGATACACTTTTCTATGCCACCCATAGCCATGTGAAAATGAGGGATACAATCAAGCCCTGGGTGAAATAAATTTCAATTTTAGATAGACACCCAATCATATTTACAAGAAAAAGTCTTTTAGGAAGGATTATTAGCTCTTGATCATAATTGCAAGTAGAATATATGATCAAGAGAAAAAAAAAACCTTTCCTGAAGGTTGGATAGTCTTACAGGACCAGTTGGTGAGTGATGGAAGGCCATTTAATTAGTTAGACTTGTTAGCTCATCAATTGAAAATCAAAGTGACTAACACTTGGAATCTTCCCAATGATGAGCAAGCGAGATTCTACATGTTCTCATACTTATTTGATGCAATATGTGCCTAGTAGCAGTTTCCCGGCATGAGCTAGAAATGGACAATAAAAGAGACTCCCATCAACATATATTGCAAGTTGCTTTCCAAATGGAGCTACCGAGGAGTAATGGCAAGGCTAACTGACCATTTCATAATCCTGTTGTACAAACTTATCTTTAAGCAGGATCCACCTTGCATGTCTCGAGAAGAAAATGAGGCAATAATTAACATTGCAGATTGGTATGCTTGACTAGGGGGCACCTTCATCAGAGTGTTTGACAGAGAGAAGCCTTTGCATGTTCTATCAAGGTCTGCCACGTACAAGATGGTCATGCAAGCGGTCTCATATCACCTCTCCATAGGGTTGTCAGCAAGACTGCATAGAAAGAAAAAAGTGCCATGGCTCGCTCTTCCTTTGTGGATCATATTGTACGTGATTATGAGCTTGAAATATGCAAATTCCGAAGCTAAGGAGATATTGAAATTTGAGTATGGCACCAAATAATTTAATCTCTATGATCCCCACAGTATTTGTAAGAACCATTGTTCGAAGGTGTATTATCCATGGATCCATGGGATATTTCACTGGCATGAGCAGGACCCTTGAAGGTACTACTACAATGCCTCCATACACCACAAGCTGGTCAATATAGAAATAACTCGGAAGGCTACTTAGTAGGTAGCAACAAATCAGGAAGTAACAACAACAAAAGTAGTGAGCAACAACCCAGTGCAAGATGAGGGAAAGGGGAAGCTTGTTGAAGATCCAGAGGCAGAGAAAAGTTTCAAGATGAAGGTAGATCCCCTTTTGGAGAAGCAAGCTTTGGTAGCAGTTGAAAAAGGGAGTAGTGGATAAAGAGACCAGAGCGAAGGAAGAGAGAAAAGAAGAGGTTGCAGGAAGGAGAGCTAAAGTTTCACGAGATGAAGAAGAAGTTTAATGAAGAGTAGGAGTTAAGGAGGAGAGAAAGAGAAGAGAAGAGAAAACAAGAGGAAGAAGAAAGGCAAGGTGTAATGACGCAGCAAATGGGACCCATACAATTTGAGGAGTTGGAACAACCAGTAGTTGAGGAAGACAATGAACATATGCAGGATTGGGAGCTTGCTCAGTAGATTAAGCAACTAATTGAAGTGACAGACATGGATATGGAACAGGAGCCATAGGTTGAAGACACTAACCTTATGATGAGAGAACTCTAGGTCATCTCTTTGTCTACACCACCTCTAGTGTTAGAACCAGTCTCTGGTGAGCAAGCAGAGGTTTTTCTCCTTGATGATGATCTGGTAATGGATGTGTACAATCTATCATTTGATCAGTTGTAGAAGAGGATTGTACATGCATAGAGGAAGCACTTTCTAGATGACCACACATCTCCTTGATTCATGAAGGAAAGGGTAATATTGTTAGACACCATAAAGCATCTAACTTCCCTTACCGATGCGAGATTGGCCTATGCAAGAGCCACAAGCTTAAATGTTAATTTCTTGTTGGTCGAGAAGGAAATATTGACAAAGAACTTGCAGACTGTCAGGAAAGAGGTAGAACAACTTAGAGAGAAGAGTGCAGTTTCTACAATGGGGGAGATGATGAAAGTGATACTTGCTAAAGTATCAACACTTGAGACTACAATGTGGAAGCTTTATGATGGATTTGTCACCATGCATAAAGCATTTGTTTGTGTGCATGACTTACAACAGCAGGTAAAAGATTTTGTTCAAACTCTCAAGAATGTACATGCTATCATTGCTCATGTGAAAGAATGTACAATGAGATACAAAGGGGCCCCACTTCATTTAGCCATGAAGATGAATTCATAGGCAGAGTTGGATAAAGATAGAGTCTAGATGTTGATCTAGAACTATGAGAAACTCACCCAATTCATCAGAAGCATATAGGCCTCATATGCACAGTTATACAATAGTTTGGATGTCATGGTGAGAACACATAGGATCCCATTAATCAGTTCCCTCACCGAGGCTAAACCAATGAACCAACTTCAGCTAGAGATCAATGAGTACATGGGGAAGCTAAGATGAGAGATCACTAGGGAAGAATTAGAGTTTAGTGCACATAACATACAAAATTACATTAGTGGTCTCATCATGGTCAAAACCACATTGCACATGCTTCAGAACGAGTTGGACACAGGTTCCAAGACCATATACCCAGATGTTATGGGGACAAGAGTTTTCTATCAGAAAGACACCATCAAGTTGTTTTAGGACATCATCATGCAGTACGAAGCTTAGCATCGATGTGCGATCGAGAAGTACCAAGTGGATGTTTTTGATTTGGTCTTTCCCTAAACTTCAAATTCATAGTGTTTTTTCATGTTAGGCTGTCTCTAGCCTATTTTGTCTCACATGGGTAAATGTAGAAAATGTAATATTATTTTTAAATATGTTGTAAGTGAAATTCCATGTGTCATTATTGGAATGTGAAAGGTCATCATGTTATGTAATGAGTTATTTGTAAAGAAGTTGAAGAGCCATGAGGGTATTCAAAGAGTCACAAAGGGGAATGTCAAGGGCCACCCCACCATTTGTTATAAATAGAACATCATAACTCATAGAACAGGCTTTTGGGAGCCAAGCTTTTGGCTAAGTTTAGTCTTAGAAAAGGCTTGAGAGTATTGTGAGGAGCCTTGGCTTCTCCAGAGCGTAGAGAAAGTATAATTATTTGGAGGAAAAGGTGTTCTTGACTGTAATGTTCCACTATTGGTGTTGGCATTATGGCACAAGTGTTGTCCTTGATGGCAAGTCACATAGATGACAATTTACAGTGCAACAGGTTAATAGTAAAGGATTACAGATCAAACTCCAGAGATTGAAGAAAGAGAGGTATACACTGGTTCATTTTGTCCAAGTAGTGTGTACACATAGGTCCATGACACAAAAAGAGCATATACGTATACACACACTCTCACAAGAGAAAAAGCGTGTACAGGTTGGAAAAATAAATAAATTCAAGAGGAGACAATACTAGGGGTCAATACCATGGTATTAACCCACAATATTGAGTGGAGTAATGACTATTTGATCCCCCCCAAGAATACCATGGGTCCTAAGTGGTTTTGGTCTGAGGTATTGAGAAAGGCCTAAAACTATATAAGGAGGAGAAGATCATTAGGCCAATGTGTGCAAGCAATGAATATCTGATGAAGAGTGAGACCAAAAGAAAATATGCATGTCAGGGGTTTATGGTGCTTTGATTGATCTAAACTAAGGATGAACCTTAGTGGTTGATGAGGGATGAGATCTAAGGATGGATCATGATCATAAGACCTTAAATGAATTATCATTATTTGGTCTGATCATGGATAATCTAGATTTGAATGTTAACACATGTTTTATTTTGTAAATGTTTTGATCTGGGTATGGCTGAAGTCTAGAGTAAATGTGAAGTTTTAAGTTATTATATGAAAATATATACACTAGTTCGCTTTGGTAAAAGCACATATACACATTGTTTCGTCACATCAAAGTAGTGTATACATTATGAAATATGATGTTTGAAGTTGCAATTGGTTCTAGTTGCTTTTGCATATTTCTGGGTTTTGCTCTATGTTTTGGTGATTGTGTTCTAGTGATAGTGTTTTGAATGTTCAGATTGATTCACTGTTATTTCCTTTAGTGATGATGGGTTTTCAATGATTGGTTGAATTATAGTGGTGATTGATTTTGAGCTTCAATGTTGCTGATGGGTCCAGTATGAAAATTTGATGAAATGAGGCCTTTAGATTGCGTTGTTGTGTTCCAAGAGTATCCAATCTGAAAATTTATGAAACATGGTCCCTAGAAGAAGAGAGAAGGTTGTAGCTTTCTGTAGGCCGGCGCCTATGTACTGGTAAACATATCGGCTAGTACAAGAGCCAAGGGATTGGATCTCCCTTCCAGTAGCAGCTCGAAAATGAGTGAAGGTTGGAGCCTTTTCTAGGACGGTGCCTACATACTGGTAAACATATCAGCCAATACAAGAGCCACGGGGTTGGAGCTCCCTTCTAGTAACAACTGGAAAATGAGTGAACGTTGGAGCCTTCTATAGGACGATACCTACATACTAGTAAACAGATCAGCTAGTATAAGAGCTAGGGTGTTATAGCTCCCTTCAAGTAGAAGCTGGAGAACATGAGAAGGTTGCAGCCTTATGCTGGTGGGTTCCTCTGTACTAGTATGATTTTGCACCAGTACAATATTGTAAATAGGTTTTTCTTATATTAAAATAAGACAATGGTAGGTGGTTTTTGTCCTGCATTGGTTTTCCACCTTAATTCTTGGTGTTCATGTGTGTTTCTTATGTGTGATGGTTTATTATGTTATCAATGCACATGGTTATTGTTTAAATGGTTAATAAAGTACTAATGCAAGGATTAAATATCAACATATGATGAATTAATTGAATCACAAGTTCATTGGATATAAGTTGGTTGCTTTAAAGACAGTTGCGTGCACATGTGAGTTCCCTTCATTGAAGTAGCATATATAAATCAGAGTATGAAATGAAAAAGTTATTTATTTGACTAATATTGATTCAGCCCCCCCCCCCCCCCCCAAAGTATTATTTCAATAAATTGGTATGACAACAAATCCTTTGGCAGAAGCTTGATTGCTTGAAGGAGATCTGTAGAAATAATGGGAAAGAAGCTAAAGAAGAAAGCACCTCAGAAGAAGAAGACAGCTCAAAGGAATAGTGATAGCAGGAGAGACAATTGGTCATTAGGTGCAAGCAAGTATTCATATTCAGAATCACCTCAGATTGAAGATGAACAAGCAAAGGAAGTATCATGTACAAGATTTTGGTCTTCTGGTGATACTTTTCTCTTTTCATGCAATGTGGAAGATATTGAAAGTGATAGTGAAAGAAATATAGAGGCAGAAGTTAAAAGGCTCACAGAAAAAATTAGATATCAATGAGATCTATTTAACAAAAGGGAGTGTGCCTTGAAAAAATAATCTACCAGATTAAAAGCTCAGTTGGAGGAAGGAAACAAAGTAAGGAAGAAGTACAATGAAAAGGGATATCAATGTCAAAAGCTGCAAGATGAAGTGACATCATTAAGAAATGAAGTATATGAAAAGAGAACAACAATCAAGAGACTTAAAGATAGATCCAGTTAATATGAAAGTTTTGAAGCCAAGATCCTCTCTCTAAAAGAAGATCTTGAAAAATCAAATAAGCAGAATGAAGAACTATGTGAAGAAGATTGAGAAGAAGAAAATGAGATTCTCAAATTAAGGCAACAGATGGAAGAATGAAGAAAGGGTGAAGAAATCATGAAGAAGCAATATCTTGAAAAGGTAGAAGAATACCAGGTTGAGGTAAATATCTTAAAAGGTAAAATAGAAGAAAAGGATAAATTATTACGATTTCAAGATAGTACTAAGATTTTGGATAATATTCTTAGTAGTCAAAGGTCTCCTACCATCAAAACTAGTCTTTGTTTTCATGAATCTGTTGAAGGTGAATATAGCTCTCAAGATGAGGTAATGAACTCTAATGCAAAATCTGAAATGCTCAACAAGGAGATGAGAAGTCAACCCCATCAACAACCAAGGAAAGAAAGTCTTCAAAGAAAATCTTTTGCTCCTAACTATGGAAGTGATAGTCAGTTATTTCCTCTGATGAATAATGTTGAATGTCTTATATGTCATAATTTTGGACATGTTGTAGCAAGATGTAGAAGAAAAATTGTTCAAGACCACCGCACAAAAAGATCATCAGCTTCCAAGTACTTTAGGGGATATTGTTTTTCTTGCAATATGTTTGGTCACAAATCCATTGACTACTATAGAAGGAATATGAAACATGTAATATGTTATGCATGTAACAAGTTTGGACATATAGCAAAGGGATAGAGGAGAAAATTTTGGCCACCATACCAAAAGGAGAAAACATCTTCAGACTCAAAGATATGGAAGAAGAAGGAAGTACAGTCAGAAAGATGTGGCATAGTACAGTGAAAAGACATCACAGACTCAAGGGGAGCTGAAAATGTGAAAATTCAGAATTCCAATTATCATGAAGACAAGTCACGTATATATGCGAGTTAGAAGTTACACAGTCATGTATATGGGGTTTTGAGAAAAAAGAAGTTGGACAGACTCAGGACAAGGGGTCTGCTATGGTTAAGTCAATTATATGCTCTGTTTTATGATGGTTACAATCTGATGATGATATGTGGAAGTGTTTTTCTCCTCGTAAGCTGTTAAAAATTTGAGGTACATTTGATTGATGATGATTCCTACTGATATTTGCAATAATTAGATCTAACGTGAATAGTTGGCACAGGTTCAGGGGGAGCATATGTTTCTAATAATGGATGATTGGCATTATATTATAATACATTGGTACATGAGGATACTTATATTGCTTGATCCACATAGTTTTTTATTCAGATGACTCTTTGATAATGGAAATATAAAAGTTATTGATCTTGATGTTGCTGACAGATGCTGATGGAGAAAATCATATATGGTGGATGATAGTTGTTGATGACTATCATGGTATTTTTAGATTGTTGGTCCTTGTTATAAATTTCAAGTATACCATTTGATGTAAAGGTCATGAAAATACCTAATTTGTAACCCCACTATACATGGTGAAGGATGATGTAATAATTGTTATTTCGGTCATGTATAAACATTTGGTATATCCCCACTTGGTTTGATGGATGAGTCAAATTTGGTGTATCCCCACTTGGTTGGGAGATTGATGTATGTATGAATCCTTAGTCTTAGGGAGGTCATATTGACTTAGTTTATTTATAGAGTCATGTTATTATTTGAGTCATATCTATGCAGACTTTGCATGTACTCACAGGGAGCATAGACACCATAATTTATATCAAAGGGGGAGAATATCTTGGTTTGTCATTTGCCCTTGATGTCAAAGGGGGAGAGTTTCATGGTGTTGTTGTTGCCATCAAGTCCAAATGGGGAGATTGTTGGCATTATGATACAGGTATTGTCCTTGATGGCAACTCACATAGATGACAGTTTATAGTGCAACATGTTAACAACAAAGCATTACAGATCAGACTCCATAGATTGAAGAAAGAGAGGCATACACTAGTTCACTTTTTCCAAGTAGCGTGTACACACAAGTCTACAAAAAAAAACGTGTATAAATATACATGCACCCTTACAAGAGGAAAATCGCGTACAGGTTGAAAAAACAAGGAAATTCAAGAGGAGACAATACCAAGAGTCAATACCATGGTATTAGCCTAGAATATTGAGCGGAGTAATGACTATTTGGTCTCGCCCAAGAATATCATGGTTCTTAAGTTGTCTTTGTATGAGGTGTTGAGAAAGGCCTAAAATTATATAAGGAGGAGAAGATAATTAGGCCAATGTGTGGAAGCAATGTATATCTTATGAAGAGTGAGATCAAAAGCAAATATGGATGTTAGGGGTTTCTGGTGCTTTGCTTGATCTAAACTAAGGATGAACCTTACTGGTTGATGAGGGATGAGGTTTAAGAATGGATCAGGATCATAAGACCTGAAATGGATTATCATTATGTGGTCTAATCATGGATAGCCTAGATCTAAATGCTAACGTGTGTTTTATTATGTAAATGTTTTGATCTAGGTATGACTGAAGTATGGAACAGCTGTGAAGTTTTAAGTTAGTATTTAAAAATCTATATGATGGTTCACTCTGGTAAAATTGCGTATACATGCTAGTTCGACACATCAAAGTAGCATATACATTATGAAATATGATGTTTGAAGTTGCATTTGGTTCTAGTTGTTGTTGTAGAGTTCTGGGTTCTGCTCTGTGTTCTGGTGACCATTTTCTGGGGACATTGTTATGAATGTTTAGATTGATTGATTGTGATTTGCTTCAGTGATGATGGGTTTTCAGTGATTGGTTGTATTACAATGGTGATTGATTCTGAGCTTTAAAGTTGTTGATGGGTCTAGCATGAAAATTTGATGAAATGAGGCCTTCAGATTGTGGTGTTGTGTTCCAAGAATATCTAATCTGAAAATTTATGAAAAGTGGTCCCTAGAAGAAGAGAGAAGGTCATAAACGTCTATAGGTCGGTGCCTACATAATGGTAAACATATTGGCCAGTAAAATAGCTAGGGGGTTGGAGCTCCCTTCTAGTAGCAGCTGGAAAATGATTGAAGGTTGGAGCCTTCTGTAGGCGAGTGACTACATACCGATAAACATATCGGCCAGTACAAGATCTAGGGGGTTAGATATCCCTTCCAGTAGGAGATGGAAGATGAGTGAATGTTGGAGCCATTTGTAGGCGAGCACCTATGTACTAGTAAGCAAATTGGATAGTGCAAGAGCTAGGCGATTGTAGCTCCCTTCCAGTAGAATTTGGAGAATTAGAGAAGGTTGTAGCCTTTTGCAGGTGAGTTCCTACGTACTGGTATTAGTCTGCACCAGTACGAGATTCTAAATAGGCTTTTCTTATATTAAAATAAGACATCAACAAGTGGTTTTTGTCCCACATTCAGTTTCCACCTTAATTGTTGGTGTTCATGTGTGTTGTTTATGTGTGATGGTTTATTATGTTATTACTACACATGGTTATCATTTAAATGGTCAATAAAGTACTGATGCACTAATTAAGGATCAACATATGATGAATTAACTAAATCACAAGTTCACTGGATATACATTGGTTGCCTTAAAGACAGTTGTGTGGACGCGTGAGTTCCCTTCATTGAAGTAGCATATATAAATCAGGGTATGAAATGAAAAAGCTATTGATTTGAATAATGCTTAATTCAACCCCACCCCCCCCCCCCCCCCTCTAAGTATTATTTCCAACAATTGGGGCTAGTGGTTATCAATGGTGTATGTATGGATGGAAATTTCACTTATAATAATAATATCATAGCCAACATGCTTTCATGCATATGTTGTTATTGTATTTGGCATATTCTGCTTCCTTTAGCAATGTATTTTGTATAGCTTACACATTTTCTTATGGACTACTTTGTATGAAATTGTACAAGTCATGTTGAATGCGTGTTGTTGGATTAACTCGTCACTTTAATTTGTGGAGTATTCCACATTGTAGATTGTGATGCATTCTGCTCGTGCGTTCCTTTCAAGCTACATACTATTACAGGCTTCTAAGGGGCACACTTCCTTTTCCCCTCCATGTGTTAGAACCCCCATGCATTGCATTTGAATCTCTGTAGGGTCACACACTTTCTCTCACCCAAAGTTATCATAGTTACCTCTTCATGTTACTGTGGTGAAGGCCTTACGCTATCACCCCTTATTGGGACTCCTACTCCAAATGATTTGAGGTCTAGTTGGGACTTCTTATCAAGGAGATCCCTTGAATATTGGTAGGTCCAACACCGTCAACATGCTCTAAGCTACATTGCAAAAGATCATAGAAAAATACATAACTTAAAATCCTTGAAGGGTAATTCTCTCAGGCATGGCTTGGGCTACCGCCTTTTTAATAGAACCTAGAATTCACAAATTGGGAATGTCGGCCAAACTAGATGAGGGTGGGAGAGGGTATTTTATGATTAAAATGGGATGTTTCTAAAATAGTTTGGAGCCCCGTGATCCATCTATACCTTCTTCATGTTTTCCACTTCCTATTATTCATGTACTTGATATGGTGAGCCTAAAGATTCCTTTAACAAAATTCTCAAATTTCCCCTCAAAAATTAAAAGATCCTTGTTGAGCTTGGAAATTTAATCCCTCTCCAATCATATGTCTTGTGCAACTATGGAATTCATAGTCCAACTCATTTTTGTGAGTCTCACGCATCTCGTTTTGTTAGTTTGAGTGTTATTATGGTCATGTACCCAGCCTTGTGTGTCTATGAAGAACATCTCTAAGTCCATGTCTTCTCTCAACCTTTCAACTACTGCATCAACCTCATCAATGGAAATTTTTCCCTCTATGGGACACTCATAAATAAATAGGATACAAGCATGTTCCATATCTCAATCTATGCATGTTACATGTCTTCGACCTATCTCTCTATTTTATATCATGTCCCTATATTCAACCATTGGATTCTTTCCATTATTATTCTTGTGTTGAGTTGGAGCCATGGTTGTAAAGTTATCTTCCCTTAATGATTTATCAAACTAATATATTTTCTACTTGCAAGTTCCTTGTATGTGATTTTTAACTATTGTGGAGACTAAGGAAGGTATGAAGGAATTTTATCCTATAAAACAAGATCCTAATAATGTTGAAAATAATACTGAGAGGGGGGGTGAATCAGTATTATCTAGTTCTTTTACCAAATCTTCCTTATTTACACTTTGAATTATTTTTTCATATCAGTACCATAAAATAATGAGCATGAACAAGAAAAAACAGACAGTCACGATCAAAGACACCAATATAAGGTGGAAACCCAAT
>APFE031545341.1:167009-219197 GCA_000404065.3 Pinus taeda | reverse complement strand
GAAAGGAGGTTTTGTCATTTGTATCATCCAAGAATTGTTCATTTATGTAATGTAAAGGAGGTTGCCCCCTCGAAGTGGATGAATTCTAAGGCGTTGATCTATCTCTTCTATCTTTCTTGAAGCTGGTTTCATAACATTCCCATCCCCTCAGGAAATCCAGTCACCCGCTTACATGTAGTCAGTCACCTTCCAAGTTCAGGCATCCCCTTCTCTACTTCCCAATCCCTATCAAAAATTGCATTGGACAGTGCATCCCATGTTTCATTTAATATCTTTTCCTCTTCTTGCTTGTTGTTGGCGATTAAAGAACACCTGAACCTATCCTCTTCTTTTCAATTAAATTTATAGCACAATCAACCCATTTAAAACGATTCATATAACTAGGACTATTATTTAAAACAGAAAAATCCTTAAGCAATCTCCCTCCTCAACCAACTGGAAATTGTGTCCCTTTCTCTCACCCCTTTAATTAATTATAATTTATTCATAATAAATTAATATTAACCAGTGGATGTCACAGTAGCAATTCCTCTTCAAATAATTCCACTTCGTGAATTGGGCTACCATTTGGGCACTCCAAGAGCGTGACAACTCATGGATTTGCGTTCTGGGTTTGATGAACCCATTTAAAACTAATCATGAAGCCTGGTGGGCTCAAGTCCTCATAGCCAAATATTTTCCAAATTATCCTCGGACTAGGACAAACCTTCTTCCTCCTTTAATACATTGCTCCACTTTGTGAAAACTCATTTCATCCTCATCGGATTTGGTTTCCAACCATCTCGGTTGGACATCATAGAATGGTTGTATCATTCATCTTTGGTCAAACTCCATACTGAGGCATCCCCATTTGAATGACTTTGAATAATTAAGACCTTTCTATCATTATTTGGTCAATCAAGGCATATCTATGTTGGCCCAAATCTCCCAATGGGATAGTTATGGTTCATGGTTATGGAAGATGGAAAATATTTCAGAAAACATATTTAGGCTTATGGATCTTCTCAAAAAAAATTTGTCGAGTTGTACTCCATGGAACCAACAAGTGGAGGATTATTTGGGGTGGAAGTCACATGTGTATATAATAAAATTTGGTTATGGATAAATTCTTTTGTCAATGCAAATACCCCTGAAATATTCTCTTTAGAAAAAATTGTGGTTAAATAATTCCATTCCAAAATTCAATACCTTCTACTGGAATCTCATGCATAAGAAAAATTATACCTCTGAAAACCTCCAGAAAAGAGGCATCCAAACACCCTCACAGTGTTCTCTCTGTCATCAGAATGAAGAATTGATCCCCCGTCTTTTCTTTTCTTTCTCCTACACCCAACAGGTATGATCACTAGCTCTAGGCCCCTTGTCCTCAAAGTTACTACCGCCTTCAAAGATCCATGTCCTCATTTATGATTGGCACAAGAAATACTTTGGATCTCTTATAGGGAAGCCAAATTTTAAGTGGATTTTGAACTCTCTTCCGAAGTACATTTGTTTGTAGATTTGGTTGTCTAGAAATAACTCTATTTTTAAATACATATTTATTCCTCCCAGAGCTACAATGGTTGAAGCTCTCTCTTTCTGTGTTGAGCTTAATAGAAATAATTTCAAGGATTATGATTATGCCTAAGATAGTCAATAGTTCATATGGTGGGATTTTCTGCTTGATCCCTTGGGACATTTCTCCACTCATGCTCCTTCACATTGCTCATTAGGTGATCCCTCGAACCTCAACTTTCAAATGCATAATTTGAGAATTGGAAAAACCAAAGAAAACTTGGATCCTATTCTCTGATAGAGCCTCCAAAAGGAATCCTAGGATTGTAGGAGGGGAAGGGATTCTCTTGAATCCCTATGGAGATCAAGAATTAAATTACTTTGGGGCCTTGGTCAAAATTTTGAACAAACTTGCTAAGATGTATGGGTTTATGTTTGGTATACAATTATCCAAATATTGGGAAATCTCAGGCATCACAATTCTTGGTGACTCTCTTGTAACCATTCAATATATGTAACAAGTTCCTCTCCCTAAAACCAATCACCTAAGGATTTTATTGAACATAATTCTTGATATCTTGCAATTCCTTCGTACCAAGACCATCTATCACATTTCTTCGGGCTCAAAATAAAATAGCATATGAGCAAGCCAACAAGGCTTGTCTCTTAGAACCTAGTAGGAAAATCATCAATGGGGCACCTGGATGGAAATTTATACCATGAAGTCTTCAAATAAACTCTTCTTAACATGTTCTACTGCTAGGAAGCATAGTGTTGTGACCCATGTATTTCGCTACTTGGGGGTTCCAAATTGGTTCCTTTGTAATCCCCCTCCTTCCCTTCTCATTCCACATTTCGACATAGGGATCATACGACATGCATTAATCATCATCATTGAGGTGGATGTCGTAGGTTGTGTAGGCCATGCATCATTCATTCCCCATATGTGACATCATATAAAGCTAATGAAAACATCATTTATACTCCATAATTCACTCCTACCTTTATGATAACTCCCAAGCAGTGTGAATTAATGGGAATTATGGTCAATGAGATGAGTGAGGCATGTGATGCCCCTTTTCCAAAGCTAAAATCTATGGAGAAAGGTGGCATGGTTACTTTATAAGATTTTGGCCATAGGAGTCTGAGATCCTGGTGCCCCTTCTAAGACACCAGGGTCTCTCCTCAAAGGAAAAATGATTCACCAACCAAAAAGAATTTATGGTCTTGTTCTAAGTTTTGAATTTGGTTGAATGATTTTAGCATTAAAATTATGGAGATCCTACGGAAAGGTACTGCTATCAAAATTCTGAATTGATTGCAAGTAAGATAGGTTCTATGCATCATAGTTTTGTGGGAGGTCTCTCAAGGTGGTCTTATGTGAAAATTTGAAGGTCTCTAAGTCTACATTGTTTTTTCTCGCCATCCTTGACTTTTTTCTAATAGGATAAAGGCAACAAAGTTGGTTTTGTACTAGTAAGAATCCAATTTCATGCTAATTGTGTCTTCTTGCCTCTTCCAAGACCTCTCATCCTCTACTTTCAAGTTCACTTCATTCTCGTCCCTTTCTTTAGTCCTCTCCCACTCATTTATTGGGTTCATAGTTATGCTTTTTTTTATGTGGCTCTTTGAACACAATACACCCTGGTCCTCCCCCTACTCTATTCACCCCTTCACTTCTTCCCCTTCTCTTTCTTATGGTCACTTATTTCGCTCTAAAAACTACCATTCCCTTCTCCTGAAGCCTTGTTTTTTTTATTCCCTCATCAATTATGGAGCACAATGAACATACTCTTGGAGGTCCAAGCATCTAATGGGTATTTCTTAGCTTCAAGGGAAGTTACTAATACCACTATATTTCTAGTCGAGGAGTTTCAAACACTACAGACCCATATCAATTGCCAAGATGATGAATTGGAAACCATAAGATTCTAGTTGACCGAGCTTCAACTTCAGAGGATAAACTTTGAACAACATAGCATGGCTAGCATTTCCCAAGGAAGCCACTCTAGAAGCATGTATATCCATCCCCTGTAATTCATATTCTTTCTTTGTAAATTTTGTATTTGGTTGGTCAGTTTTCTCAGGTATATAGTTACCAAATATTAAATGAACTCTATGTCAATAATGGCCTATCAGCGAAATATCCTAGCCCTTATTTTTTGTATCCTTTAGAAGAAACGACATTATGGAATACAATCTAAATTCTCCCGGGTATTTTGCGGCATTTGGACACTAATTTAATGGCAAAACTACTCCTTGTAAAAAAAAGGAGTTGACAAATAGTATGTAAAATAATATTACTCATATTACATGATGTGTAATTCATTCAATATTTAGTTGACATGTGTAATATTTAAAACAAAATATATTAATAACACAAATATTTTTAGCGTCGGCCATATTTAAATATTTCATTGTCCATATTAAATAAACATTAATTCTCTTATAGATAAAAATTAAGTATTTAAATGATTTTTTTTAAATATATTTTGACTTTCCATTGCAAGGGAGGTGGAACTTATTTCATTCTTAAATATGGATGGATATATCACATTTTAAAAAAAAAAGAGTTAATGTGATTTTATATATATATATTATATATTTATATATATATATATATATAATATATATATATATATATATTAATATATATATATATATATATATATATATTATTTCTAATATAGTTGCTTTATAATTCATTGGTAATAATAGTTTTGTAAGTATTCAAATGTATAATATGGAGGTTATATGTAACATTTTAAAATTATTAATAATTATTAATAAAAAATAATGTGTGTGTAACATTTTAGAAATATATAAAAAAATATAAATTCAATGTGTATGTCTACTAAAAATAATAATAATATATAGAGAGATATTTAATTAGTTATGTATTCACATTTTAATATGGAGAATGTGAATCATAAATAAAATATTTCAATGTCAACTCTCTCTCTCTCTCTCTCTCTCTCTCTCTCTCTCTCTCTCTTATAATTATATATTATTATATATATTATATATATTATATATATTATATATATATATTATATATATATATATTACTTAATAAGTCGAAAACAATTATAGTTAAAATACTTTTTTAGTGTATTGGTCAAAACTAGCACATATCCATCTAGAATTTGGATCTACTAAGCATTGAGAGGAATCAAATCTCTCTATGTGTAAATCTTTCCTCAAGTTTTGCATTGGGAAAAATGTTTGCATCTCTAGAGATTTGATCCCTCTTTACAGCTGGTCGCCCCAAAGTCAAAATGGATCTATGTTAGTTTCCTTACTATTGATGTATCTCACACTCATGTTGTTTACCCCTTCCAACATGACTTTCAACTAAGTCTCTCCATATGAAGCATTGCTACAACCTCTTCCTCCCCTAGTTCTTCACTCACCCTCACTGGCTTTGATTATCAAAGATGGTTTTGCTTCGGTCTCCTCTACTTCTTCTCTCTCCTAGTTGGAAAACTTTTCATTCTTTCGTGGCCCTGAACTCCTACGTACCTTGATTTAGAATCTCTTCAGCCTTTCTTTTGTTTTACTTTCTCCAACTACAATGACATGGGAGTGTGCCCATTGTTGCATAGGAGGTAAAAATCATTACTTTTTTGGTGGTTCTTAGGAAGGAATTAAAGAAAATTTCTATACCCATAACTAAAAACTCCATATCCCACGAGAGATTTAGTCATAAATTCATGACATGGAAAATGAGGTTCACCATTAATGTCAAGGAATCTTAGACTCAGAGGTTTCGAATGGCCTATCTGCTTGGATTTTGGATACAAACAACATGAGGGGACATCAAAACTATTACCTCCCCATTTTTTATCTTTACTCACACGTGAAGTTTCTTCTTGGGAAGGTCTTAATTGACGTACAACAAAATCAATACAACCTACTACATAAATTGGCCAATATGAAGGAGCTAATGTTGGACGTGGAAGGTCGCTTAGTGAGATTAGAGATGAGATTGCCTCTAGGTTCTCTAATGTTTTCATGCTACAAAGGACAATCTGGACACCTCCCTCTATTCTTAATGCACAAATTTTATTTTATGTTTATGTGTTTAAATTTTGGGATGCCTTGTTAGTTCTTACAAGGGTTATTCTCCCCAACACAGAAACAAAGGTCTATATCAATCTCCTTTTTTGTTGGCATTCCCTATTGATTTCCCCTTTTCAGAGGCAACAAATCTAGTCAAATATTTTTATTTTGGGCATGGTTTTATTCACTTTTTTTTGGGCTATTAACACACACTATTATTTTGTCTCTAATCTAGTTTCTCTTATCATAAAACACAAACAAATAAAAACTATGAATAAATGAAATTTTTGAATCATTAATAAATTTTCTAACTTATAAAAAGGAAAAATGAAACTAACAAACTGACTTTTAAAATTTAAGATAAAAAAATATTAGTAAAAATGGGAGAAAAAGTGAAACATTGTATACCGTAAAATGGCTTCTACTTGGCTAAGAGTTTGTCTTCCTTATATGTGTGGAAATAGGTTAACAACACAAGACCCAAATGCATCTAGCAGGAGTGAAATCATGCCCCCTTACAAACCACTAGAGGGTAATTCCTAGTGGCACTATTTCCCTTGAATAACAATGATAAGTCAGCCTACATTCACGAATAACAGCCAGTAATGGTCATTCCCACTACTAATTTGACAACTAAATTGTGATACATTTTCTCAATATTTAAAGAACATATAATTGAATACACCTCAAAAGTTATCATAGAAAACTCATCCATATGCACAAGTTATACCATTTGAAAGCATAAACAAAAATTTAGAATTAAAAACACCTTATAACATAATTATACATATTATTTTAACATAATTTATTAAAATTAATTAAAATGCAAATTAAAATTTTGATGGACATCAATCTTCTACAAAACCCCCCAGATGCGGGTGACAAGACAGTTGTCAGCGAAGAGCCACAGGGAAGCCATGTGCCACCCCATGCCCAAGCTCTGCATTAAATTCTCACCTCACCGCCATGGAATTACAACTCAGGGGAGGCGGCAGGCATTCAATGCGGGTTATGTCACCTTGGCGAGTCTGCAACCTACAGCTACGGCGATTTGGGTTGATTTTAAGGGAGGTTGGTAGGAACATGGCGCACAGTTGTTTCTCTGCTGCATCCTCATCCAGGTTTCAAGTTCTATGGGAAACGTTTGCAGGATTTGTTGTTGTGTGGGCACCGTTTGAAGGAGGCTCTGGACTGTGGGGCGCAGTGCCATCTCTGCACCTGCATCCATATCTGCCCCTGCAGCCATGTTTCTTCGAAGAGGACCAGCTCGTGGAAGGCCAGCTCGCCCTCCAGCTGATCGACCACGGGTTCAATGCTGCCACTGCCATTGCCACAAAGGAATTCAGGCCACCCCCATTCAGGCCAGCCAGATCCTGGACTCGGGCGATTCAGAGGCGGAGCCAGCCCCTGCTCCTGCATTCAGGTCTGCCATCTTCTCTTTTGGCAGCACGCGGGACAGGCCACGCATCAATGCCCACGTTTCAGTCCTTTTTCTCGAAGAACCTCAGGATGAAGATGAAGGCGCAAGCAGCATGGAAAAACCCCAGTGGGAGGCCAGGGGGCGGAAGAACAGACACCAACGGCGGCACCTGGGCAGGCTCCAAAAAGCCCTCTAGCTCAGGAAGCTACGACCTCCAAGGAAGAAGCTGAGGAGGACTGGGAAGCTCTATGGGAGAAATATGGCTGGTGCGAAGTGGTTGAGGAAAAGCCCCCAGAATAGCCCTCAGCTGGACCACCTCTTCCTCGCCCAACACTGTTCAGGTTTTGTTCTGGTTCTCTCTAGCTCTGACTATGTCTTTGGCTATGTTTTTGTCCTATCGAGTCCAGGTTCTATTAGTCTGATGCCCCAATGCGGGATGTTTATGTTTTGCTCTCATGCCCTTGCGTGGGCAATTCTAGCCAGTTTTTGTGCCCTTGCGTGGGTGGTCCAAGGCAGCATTTGTGCCCCTACGTGGGTGGTTCAAGGTAGTTATCGAGCCCCTGCGTGGGCGGTTTAAGGCAACTTTCGTGCCCCTGCGTGGGTGGTTCCGGAATAGTCGAGGTTTTGTCTGTTCTTCAATGGTTAATTGTCCATGTCTCAGCACAGCAGTAAGGCCCCTGTGTGGGCATGTTTTGTTCTGTAAAAGTCAAGCCCACAGCACCACTAATGGCCTTGGACACAATGTCATCCTGGATGTAAATTACCCACTGTACATAATATAATAGATAGTTTTACAGAGAAAAAAATCTTCTACAAAACCACTTTGATGTACCACGTTTTAGAATTTCTATATTGGTGAGATGTTTCACCACTTATACAATTTTATATTTAAAAAATGGTTATTTTAATTTATATTTTTCATTATTAATTTTTTTATTAATATCATGATTAATTAATATTGGGATTGGATAATATGTATGTTTATTGTTTTTAATTTTTTAATAAAATTATTACATATAGTTTTTTTTTCCAACTTGAGGAATAAATTAAAAATCCTTCTTAGCCCAAAGGCAAGAGAGAGGCTGTTGGTACTAGGCCAACTCTCAATATAGACTCACTTAAGTGCATAACAAATTTACTCTATTATATAGCATCAACATGTCAAATTACTCAATTGACTAAAATTTTGGGCACTCGGTATTGCCCGAGGAATAAATTCAACCTCCCTCTCATCTTGAAGGAAAGAGAGAGGTTTTGGGTACTAACCCAACCTTCAATATAGACTCACTTAAGACCACAACCAAGTTACTCTATTTTAGAGTGTTAACATATCAACTTATGAGACTTGAAACTAGGTAGGGAGGATAACAAATATTCCACCCAACCACGCAAGCTAAACACAATGCACTTAAAATTTTGGGCATTGGGTACCACCCGGGGAAGAAAGTCAGCCTCCTTCTTAGCCCGAAGGCAAGAAAAAGGTTGTTGGTTTTAGGCCATCCCTCAATATAGACTCACTTAAGAGCACAACAAAGTAACTCTATTCTAGAGTGTCAACATGTCAATTTATGAGACTTGAATCTAGGTGGGAAGGATAATAATTATTCCATCCAACCACCCAAGCTAAACTCAATTGAAAATATTTGTTATATATATAATAATAAACAATGAATTTATGTTACATATAAGATATTTTATGTAATATGATATGTTTGGATTCTTGAAATATTCATTTATGATTTTAAATTTTTCTTTGATTTGATGTGTTATCTCATATTGATTGTGAAATTTGGTATGTGAGAGTTAATACCTACATATTATAATTCATATATCAATAAAATTTTATTTTGCATTGATTATGAAATTTAGTATATCAGACTTATTATCTACATGCTACAATTCATATTTCAATAAAAATGTTTGTAAAAATAATAATGATTGTGAAATTTAGTATGTGAGAGTTATTATTAAAAATGTCAAAAACATAATGACCTTTCCTTACCAAAATGGTTGTTAATTAACTATTGTGTGTGTAGGGCCTTCTAGAGCTTTCCCTCATCTTCTATGATATGGGTTATATATAAAAGTATAATAAATATTGAAATCAATAACATATTATATAAACATAAATTATTAAATAAGTATAACTTGATCTTCCATTGAAAATACACATATTAATATTATAGGGAAAAAAATGTGATATAATATATTATAATTATGCAATATGACCCCATATGGTTGAGAATAAACATATTAATGGAGGGGGTGGAGAGGCCACCATCACTCCATGCAATGAATGGATGACATACCACACCATTTGCCACAAATAGGGTTTGTATGAGCCACCTCCCAATCATCTTAGGTTTGATGACTTCTCACCCATCAATGGATGATCCACTCATGTTTCCTTAATGCCATCTTCCTAATCTTATTTGTTCTCAGATGATTCACAGCACTCTCCTACTCTTGGTCATAATGGACGTTGCATACTTTTTTCTACCCTCCCTTTGTTGTATGGATTCTCTAGTTACCTTACTCTCCTTTAGCGACTTCTTCTTCATGGATAGTGGATGTTTCCATCTTTGGCTTGGTTAACTAATTTCTCTGGGGATTTCGTAGGGGTTGGTTAAACCACAAGACATTTCTCGCCAATATTTGTTCTCTCTGGTGTTGGGCCTTAGCTATTGCCACCCCTTTACATCTCATTTATTGTCACTATACCTACTTTTGGTCACCGCCTTGACATGGCATAGAGCTTAGTGTCCAAGGCGAAGTGGAAGTAATGGTACGCGGGGTGGTTCATGTGAAAGATTCAAGTCCAATCCCTTGGCATGAATATTTTGTGACCAATTTCCATAAGATGTCTAGCACAAGTTATGAGAGGATGAGGAGAAGATCATTTAGGAATGTGAATTCCCTTCAGGTTCTAAAAATGTTGCAAATGTATTCATTTAGGTCCCAAATAATAGACATAATTATGGACATCGTAACCAATACCTTTGCATATTGATTTATATTAGTAGATGAAGTCTCTACTCGGAAAAGTTCTCTTAGAGAGGAATGATGCAAAGTAGTGACTCTTGTTGGATGGCTTGCAACTGTAATTAAAGGATATAATCCATCAACTAGAGTGCATCAACCCCAATCGTACGTAGGAAATAGATCCAAGTGTTGTTGGTCATCTCAAAGCCACTCCCATAAAGGTGGAACCCTTTCACCCCTCTTAATTTTATGAATAAATATTGAGCCTAAGGCTCCTCTATTTTTTAATTTTTGCAGACCTCCTAACATAAACAAATCTAAACATATTAAACTCTTTAGTATTTTCATGTTCAGATTTTATTTTACTATCATTTAAACCTAAACTCTCTTCAAACAAAAATCTTGATACATTTTCAATGGTCTAACCTCCCAAATAATAAATTAAAAACTTGCTTATGTGATTTAATAAATAATCAATAAACTTAACTTCACACACCAAAAATACATTTTCAATGATCTAACCTTCCAAATAATAGATTAAAAACTTGCAACAAATCTTTAAGATTGTGATTTAATAAATAATCAATAAACTTAACTTCACACACCCAAAAAACTATAAAATATATTAGATTTAAAAAACTATAAACATCAAAGTGTCTATATAATATTAAGAAAAAGTCATAATGCTTTACGAAAAAGTAATACATTTCTTTTGAGTTATCCAAATAATTGTTCGATAATACATCTAAAATATAATTTATATTAAAGTAGCTTTCTATATAATTAAAGAGAGCTCTTATTTTCTATTATAAGCAAAAAGATTTTGTAATTTTTAAATAAATTATTACGATATAATATATATATATATATATTATATATATTATATATATATAAAAAACTATCTTTAATTAATTAAAAATAATAATAATAAATTTAATAACATTTTATTAAAATAGTGTTACTGTTTTAATTATCTAGAATCAATCATTTAAAAAAATTAATATATTTTAATATTATAGCTTCTAAAAATTAAAAATAAATATTTAAAAATATTCATTTTAAATTTAATTTAAAAATATTTATTTTAAATTAATTTAAAAAATAAATTAATATATATATATATATATTATATATTAACATCTTTTATATAATAATTTTTTAAATCATTATTATTTTTAAAATCCAAATTATTTGATTTCAGTGTGGAGATCTCATAAGTACAATCAATGCAAAAGTCAAAAGACTACCTTATCATATCGACGTGGAAGTGGTCCATCCATGAAGAAATGACCAGACAAAAGTTGCTGACATTGTTATATCTTATTATCTGATATATGACTTTTATGTAAGGAAATCGATCGTTATGTTGTAAAAGCATTGTTTCGACTCAAAAGGAAAAATGAACAGATTTGAACTTAATATAAGGAGACGAAGTATTTTGATGGAAAAGGATAAAATAAATTATTAAGTTATTGTTAGGTATTGAGTAAAATTTTAAAATATATTACTTGTCTTTCACATTACTCATGACTTGTCAAGAGTAATCTCATCTTCTCATCTGATTTATTTTAAGGATGTTGTCAAGAATAGATCATTTCTATTATTCGTTTTGGATTGTAAATAATTTAGTGTATATATAGTGAAGATGTGCCAAGTTTGAAGATCTATACCACTTTGAACTAAAGACTTAATCGCTAATATTATTTCTAATATTTTAGTTATAGATAATGCATATTATTAGTTAAGTCAGTAAAAATAGTGTGGAGTGTATACAAAGTTGTTTACAAAACCACATATAGTTTTGTTTGTAGTAGAAGAACCTTTCAAGTTTGCAATGTGTGGATGATAGCATTGTTTATGTACATATTATTGATAATATTTTAATTGTAAATAATGTTTATTACTACTATTTAATTAAATTTCAATTGTAAATCATTTTTCAAATTAGCGTATGTGCAGAAGTGCAAGGAAATTCCATTGTGCGGACAGAGCTTTCAATGTGTGAATTGCCACACTTGGTACTTTAGTATTAAATAGTTGCAATACCACCGAAGAAAACGGTGGACTTATATAATTTTTGCTAATACTTTAGTCATAAATGATGCGTATCTACTTGTCTCTACAACTAATTCTATCTCAACTCATGCTTGCTCCGCACTGCTTGCTATGCACAATGACATTTGCACAAATTTTTTCATGTGCACTATGTGTGGACACACTTCCTCCACAAGCGTTGTGAGCTAGAGTCCACTAGCATTTGCATTTAAGGAATTTATATTTTTTGTTTGCAATAATACCGAGATAACTAGTGGACCAATATGACATTATTGTGAATATTTTAATTATAAATAATGTTTTTTATTACTAATATTTAGTAATAAATATTTCGTATTTCTTTTTACAATATTAATTTATAAAGTAGTGTATATTTGTAGTCTGATATCATTGAATAAAATATTTTTGTATGGTTTTGTGGTAGTCTATTGTGTGGAAGAAGATTTCAAGATTTAATTTTATCAACACTAGAATTTCACATTAAAGGCTTTTGTAGATTTTTTCTGGGAATTGATACGTAAGTGTTCAGATTGGCGATGAAAAATTTCAAAGCTAACGCACAATATCAATTTTCGTTTATCAAATTTGATATTGCATATTATAATCGTTATTTGTGTAGTATAACATTAGTGTTTATAACATATTTTATTATGTGATTAATTTAGATTTTGTCACGGTAGTTGGAAGAGCCAGTGAGACATAAATGAGACATTACTTTTTTCAGTGAACAGAGTCCATTTAATATATACATAATGTGACAAAGGAAAAAAGGAATTCAAGTGGTGAATTGACATCCTGGTTCTAAAATTACTTTTGAGAAATAAAATTTGGTCGATAGCATGGTAGGTTTACCTAGTAAATCTACTAGATGCACGTTAGTTCAATGAATAATTACAGAAAATACTTTCGTTTATTGGAAAAAAAGCTTTAGTTAATGAAAATAGAATGTGATTTCTGATTTTAATAAAATAGTATGTCGAGATTAATTTCTAAATCTTGTAAGGTGAATTAATCATGAAACATAATCATGTCAATTTCACTATGTCAAATTGGAATTTAAGTAAAACATTTATGATTTAAAGTAATAGATTTTACAATAGTATTTTATTATTAAAGTTCTAGAAAATCAATATTATCCACATTGATAACAATTACTAGTTAATGGTTATCATTGAAATCAGTAGTAGTTAAATGTAATTTCATAACTTAAATGTCAATTCATGATTTAGATGACTTATTAACTCTTACGCATTATATATATGTTTTTTGCTTATAAAAATAATTCATCAATGTTCATTTTTTTATGAAACTATTAAGTGTTTTAAGGTATTGTTTTACAATTTGTCAATTATTTTTTGCATTTGTTACTAACAATCAATGTAAACTTTGAAACGAGAACTATAAACTCAAAACGGGAACTCTGGCAAAAAAACCCTGAAAAAACATCCAAAACTAAAAACAAAAATTGTGTATACTAGAACGATGTTTTTTTTTAGGGTCAATTTCGAATATGTTTTAAAAATGGCAGTGAAAACAAAATTTTCATGCAAAAAACACCTTGAAAATGAAAAAGTGGTGACATTGGAACAATGATTTCTTTAGGGTCAATTTTCAACTTTTTTAAAAAATGCTAGTAAAACCAAATTTTTATGTGCCAAAAAAAGTTGTTTATGAGGAAAAGACACACTAATGTTTTTGGTAGAATAACATTTTTCTTTCCTAAGTATAAATTCAACATTTTTTCAACCATAACATGTTAGATACAAAAGAAATTAGAATTTTTTCAACCATAAAATTAAAAAACCATGATATTATGAGCAAATTACATGACTAATTGAATTCGAATGTCATTATTTGTATATTGAATGAAACATACATTATATTTCTAATTTAATGTTGCATTGTAGATATTCTAAACAATAAAATTATCATAATTAATACATATAATCCAACAACATAAAAATGACTCATAACTTCTGATTTAACACCATATGGAAATCAAAAATTTTATTTCAAGATATGATGCAAACATCAGTTATATAAATTGTCTTAAAAAACTATTCAAAATCACTTATATTTTCTTGCACACCATCATAATTCAAATCTTCAGATGAGTGACTGGATGCTGACGAAGATGTTCCATATTCTTCTCTTTCACCAACTAGTGCCCCATCTGAGTCCACATGCATGCCCACCATTTCAGGTTTCAAAATTCTTCTAGTTCTATGACTGGTTTCAACAGACTCCCATCTCAATATTGTTCCTTCTTGTAACAACCTTTTCAGAATCTCTATCATCTAGAAGCGAGGAGTTCCTCCCTTTGTTAAATTAAAGTCATAAACAAGAATGTCAACAACCTCCAATTTTAAGATGTTTTTGCAGCAGCGATTTATATTTGTACCCTTTATTTTTCTCTTTCCACCATTTTTTTGTCAACTACCATCTCTAGCTTATACACACCATTGAATGGGTGTGTATTTGTGGAAAACCAATGTACTTCAACACCTATAACATCCTCATTTTCTTTAAAGACATTTATAACTTTAGCAACTTAGAATGGATAGCCATTAGAATCTCCATTTGCTAGCACTATGATCATGCAACCCTCCTTAATATCCTATACTGAACCCCTGTAAAGGTCTTCCATGCCTTCACATCATGCACAAGATCTTTTGGAGCCAATATACATCTCTCTTTCCTCTGCCTGTAAAGAATTAATAATACCTTGAGATTGTTGTTGTTCAACAATTTTTATTTCCTCATGTTCATTCGACACATTTTGTGGCCAAATAAATGGATTTTTCAAAGGTATATCTTCATTTGTTGTTGTTGAAATGATATCACTTTGATTATTGAAAAATGACTCCCACCAAATTGAATCAGCAATATCAAAGTACTCATATGTATATCTAATACATTTTTTAATTTCTTCTAGGCAATCACAATAATTTATATTTGTATTCTGTCTTCATGCATTATGAACTTCACTAACTGATTGTAATAACAATATTTTTGATGAAAATATTGGATGATCTAGAATGAACTTCAAAAATTCCAAATCTGATGACGGTGCCCATTCTACAGTAGTTGAATACTTCTTGCCCCACATTAGTGTTTTCCCATCAATTTTTTTGATACAAAATTGATGTTGGAAGTTAATTTCATTAAGTTGTTCAATGCATTTCTCCTCACCATGCAATCCATGAATAAACCTTCGCACGTCAATAGTTTCTTCCAACACATCAAAAGTAGGCTTTGGCATGTATGATTTCTTAATACATTCAATTAATGATGGCAAGCTCCTAGCTTCCTTCCTCCTTAATGTGACTGAAAAACGACTGAACATTTGATCAACATGGCCATGACTATGCCTAACAAGAAGGAAACCAACCTTTACATTCTGAAAAATTCTCAATTCAACAAGCATGTTTAGATATCTAAAAACAACCTAATTTTTGTTTTCACAGCAAGTGTTGTCCAATTGTAGATGCAAAACTTTAGGAAGATTACCAGAATAATGAGAAAGCACATTATGGTTATTGTCAGATTTTTATCATTATGAATATTTGGAGCTGTGAAGTACACCCTTGACAACATTTTCCCATTGAAGACCATACAATCGACCAAGTGATACTGAATAAAATTTTCCTCCTATAAATTTTTGGGTGCGCGAACAAAATGTAGTAAAATTGTTTTCTTCTAGTCCATAGCATCAAATTATCAAACCCGAATATTTATTCGGATTATCATAACACTTCTTTCGATGCTTGTACAACTTTTTCCTTTCACTTGTTTGTTGTTTGTGATGCTCTTGAAGTTCTTTGACAATTGAATCTACACAACATAAAAGAAAGCCATTAAGAAATATGTTTTCATATTTGATGACTATACAATTTTAAAAGTTAAAGTTATGAATGCTTACTTATTTCTAACCCTTCACATTTTTCCCTTTTTTATTTAAGAGAAGCACATGTACTACAAATCCTCATCCTTGTCTTCTTAGGAATATAGACGTTTTTGAATTCTTTCTTCCATACCTTCAGAAAATATTGATATGTAATAAGCCAGCCATGTCCCTTAACACCTTCTGCATATTCTTTGTATAAGTTGTAGATTTCTCCTCTTGAAAAATTATCTGGAATATGTATTGTCTCCCTATTTGGCATACGCTCTCCATGCTTTGAAAAGAAATCTTCCATCCATGACATTGTACTGTTTGATAATGGCCCAAACTATCTTTTATGACGTACCTCTGAATAAAATGTGGGATCCTTTTCCAAATTTTCTTGAATTCTCGAGAGACAAATTCCCCATCGAATTAAACATTTTGAAAGCCTTTCTACAGATAATAAAGACCTAATATGATAATCATAATCTGACAATGTAAATTGCATGCACCCAACTAAATATGAATTTTGCATGCTTTTATTCATTGACAAATATCTCTTCCTTCTCTCTAATGCAAATTTGAAATCCATATGTTTCAAGCAATCTTTTTGACAACATTCACTTGAAATGAGAGCATTGATTGAACTTCTTCTCGTCAAATATTCTGCTCTACCCCTTGTATAACTAGAACATCTTGCATTGAGACGAAAAGGTCTGCTCCTACTCCTCGATACAATATTTCTTGGCAACATCTCCATAATTGGATCATCATTTGTATAGAATTTTCATCATCATTAAGAGTAATGTTATTGACACTATGATCAGTTGTGCTTTTCAAATACTGACTTTGAGGATATTCTTCATCTTCCCCTTTTCAGTGCTACTATCATAGTCCTTAGAATTGGTACTAAATGGAAACTTTGAGTCGATGTTTATTGGATATTCTTCCTCATGTGCATTGTTAGCAGCTCTCATAGTCCATAGAATTAAGACTACGTCGAAAATATGATTGTTTTCTTACTGAAAATGCTACATCCTATCCTTTTTCACTACTACATTTATAGTCATTAGGATTAAGATTAAGTGCTTCATCTTATACTTCATCACTACTGCTCTCATAGTCCATAGGATTGGGACTAAGAGAACACCGTGACACTCCATTCTTTTGAAATTTTTCATCATGCTCTTCATCACTACTGCTCTCATAGTCCATAGGATTAAGACTAAGTGGACACCATGACACTCCATTCTTTTGAAATTTGTCATCATGTTCTTCATCATTGTTGGTCTCATATTCCATTGGATTAGGACTAAGACAACATTGTGACACTCCATTCTTTTGAAATTTTTCATCACAATCTTCATCACTGTTGCTCTCATAGTCCTTAGAATTAGGACTAAGAGGACACCATGACACTCCATTCTTTTGAAATTCATCATCACGCTCTTCATCATTGCTGCTCTCATAGACCTTATAATTAGGACTAAGTGGACACCATGACACTCCATTATTTTGAAATTCGTCATCATGCTCTTCATCACTTTTGCTCTCATATTCCTTATAATTAGGGCTAAGTGGACACTGTGACACTCCATTCTTTTGAAATTCATCATCATGCTTTTCATCATTGCTACTCTCATATTCCATAGGATTAGGACTAAGTGGACACCGTGACACTCCATTCATTTGAACTTCGTCATCATGCTCTTCATCACTGCTGCTCTCATAGTCCTTAGAATTAGGACTAAGTGGAATCCATGACCCTTTATTTCTTTGAAATTCTCCATCCCCTCTTTAATCAATGCTACTTTCATAGTCCTTAGGATTAGGACTAAGTGGAAGAATTGACTTTCTATTCATAGTGGAAGAATTTCTATTATATTCATCAATATGATTACAGTTGTTACGCGATGAAGATGTTGATGCTTTACAAAGCGAAACTTCACTATCAGGAGAATCCATCCCTTTCAAGTAGAAGAGGTTGAATGATACAAATGCAGACTCTCTTAAAGATATTATATAGCTTAGAGAATGAAATTTTCCCTCCAAAAAATTTACGTCCAAAAAGTTTCGCCAAAATATTTCCCTCCAAAAATTGTGTTTCATGTGTTTCCCTTCATTATTTTATTCTACAATTTATTGAAAAATGTTAACTAAAGTTTTTTATGAAATAAGTCGTTAAATTGTAAATTGTAAACTAAAACTTTTACCTAAATTATTTTAATAGTTAAACTGTATAATATTTACTAAACAATTGAATGGTTTTTTTAATTTTTATAATACCTTCTAAAACAAATTAATCTAACATTCACCACGCTATAAAACGATTCCATAATATTCTCTTTATCATAGTTTCCTATATCACCATAAAAAATTAAAATGTTAATTTTTTTTTAAACATATTAATCCCACATTAACTGTACGTTAAAACATCTGTGTAATTTCACCTATATAATAAATTTCATTATCACTATTACTCACATCACATCAAGGTTTTCTGAGGTTCTTTGAAAGATGGAGTGAATTTGTGGAGCAGCTACATTGCTATCAACAACATATTCAATGGAGAATTCTCGCAATTGAAAGGCTAGTTAATTTATTTTCCTTGCAAATTTTAATATTAAATAAGTTTAATGAAGTTTAAATTTTTCTTTAAATTAAAACTTTTTACAGACCAAATTTACCCACTACATCTGATGTGGGCATGATGGGCCTGGTAAAGCTCATGGCTACCAAATGGGCCCAGTAATTCTCATGGCAGCCAAACGAGCCCATACATTAGGGGTGATTGGGATGGCTGGCCCGCCACCCCGCACTCAGGCGGGCCGCCAGGGTGGCATGGCGGGGGGGGCGTGGTTGCCTTAGTGCCCACCCGCAGGCAAGAGGATCGAGGATGGATGGAGGGCACTGGTTGGATTGCTAAGGTGGGCTAGGGGACCAGACACAATGACTGGCTCAGTTGGCTGGCTGATTTTCAGGGGGCGGCGGCAGGGCAATGTATTTTTTTAATTATTATTTTTTTCAAAATCGTTATGATTTATAAAATTAATTATCATTTATCGTTTTTATTGTTAATTTAAGTTAATATATTTTCATCATTTACTAATTTATGTGTTTTTTCAGGAAAATGGCATCAAAGAAGATTTATGTGAATCTTTCTGAACTAAAGACTCTTAAAGGTGGATCTTCAAAAAACATTGATGAACAAACCCCACCTGAGCTGATGGCTACAAATATTTCAAGTGCCTCAAATGATAAGAATATGATTTTATACTAGAAGAAATCAAAAGAAGTGAAACTTCCATAAAAAATCTGGTATGTGAAAGAAAGAGAAAGCCAAAATGTGCAGATATATCTATATATTGATATACCTGATGATAATAGAATTTATGACGTGATGGGAAGAGTCATAGACATGTGTTCGTTACCAGACAGTGAAGTTGTTTACATACTTATAAAACCATCCAAGTCACATGAAAGGATTAAATATCAGTTATCATATTCATTGTATGACACAATAGAGGTATCTACAAAGTTGTGTAAACAAATCATAAATTAGATGAAACAAAATATTGTAAATATTGTATTTATATTTGTGTTTTTTGTTCTTGTAACTGTCTCACTATATTTTTTTAACTTTGTTTTTGTTTCGCAAAATTTTCTTGAAAGTTGTTCAATTAGTTTGGGAGGCATTCATTCATAGAGCATGATATTATGAAAGTCCTCAGCAGTTTCTACTCAGTGTCAGAAGAAGATATAGCAAATAAGCAAAATGTAGTAATTCATGATGCTACAAAACTACATTCAATGGATCAAAAAAAAAACCCTAGTGGATAAATCTAGCAAAGGTAGACAAGTTACTTTTGAAGACAAGGAAGTTGAAATTGGTAGTGAATATGTTGTCGTTACTGAAGATGACATTGGAACTGAGAAGAGGCGTAAAAGACCAAAAGTAACAATGCCCAAGAATAAATTTGTTAGAGTTAACGATGAGAATGTTATGAAGAATAAATGTAAAGTTATATTTTATAGTCATTACCAACAGCCAAGAACCTAGTGAAACTTCAAAAGAAAGCAGAGAAATCATTACATCGGGAGCTGATTTAGAGGATGGCATTATCAAAACAAAACAAAATTCCATTCGACAGAACCTGACAAAGAGAAACTTAATTCAGAGTGGTCGTACATTTCAGCTTAATGTCAGACAAATCTATAAGGCAAGTGAAGGACAATGTCAATATCAAATTAGAAAGCCACATCATCTGCATGTTCACAACTTGGAGACGTTGATGAGGTATAATCCATATGCTCATGTGGTTAATTATGTGCTTCTTGTTGATCCAGTTCAAGTTCCCAACAAAGAAGCATTGGATAAGTCAAAATGTTTTGAATACAATTATTATATGCTTGGGGGGAACCATTCTGTAGAAGCTCAAAGACAATTTATGGAGGAATATCCCAATAACCCATGTTTTGAAACAATGAAATGTATCATTTATGGTGGTTTATCATATACAAAAGAAAAGTTAGTGGCATGGGATCATAATTCAAATAATGAATATAGGATTTCTATGACTTTCATCCAAAGGGTTAGATTTATTCATAGTGAAATTGAAGAAATATATGGTGGGAATAGAATAAATGTTACTGTAGATTTCCAAAATGAATGTTGTATGGAAATAGGCTATCCAATTGAAGAGAAAGTCAATTCAAAAGGTAGCAAAGGGGGCAAATTTAGTGATTTATTCATAGGTGTTGATAACATTTTCCAGTTGGCATTTAGAACTGGAGAGATATGGGAGTTGATTAATGAGATTTTTAGCATGTGGGAGAACATTGGCATTAAAAACCAGAAGGTCAAAAAGTCTAAACCATTGATATGTAGCAACAGTAAATCAGGTCCTGAAATGAAGTAGCTTCTAGAAGATATGACTATCACACCTTGGAGAGCATTGCAAGGAGTGAAGGATGAAAAAATTGTCAAAGAAATATTATTTCATGTGAGGTCAGGGGAATTATCATTGGAGGACATGTTTGAGGAATTTCAAAAGTAAGCTTGTTGAATTATTTTTATTTATTTCTAGATTATAATTTTCTTTTAAATATAACATATTGTTCTTGGTAGTATTTTTTATACATATCATTATATTAACTTTTTTTACTTTATCTATGCAGTCACAAAGTTCACATGAAAATTCAAGAACAAATGGTTAAATTGTTGAATGAATATAGTTGGGATGATGTTGTACGCAACTATCCAGATTCAAGTTCTACATCAACATTAAAAAAATATATATATATATATATATATATATATATATATATATATATATATATATATATATAATATATTGCATTTAAAAATATATGTTGATTTATAACATTCATTTATATTCATCTGTGTACTATTTTATTTATAACTTACACATATTTTGTTTATTTTATAAAAGATGAAGAAGGATGATAATGGAGCATTAGATAGTTTCAGATCTTTTATTGAAAAAATAAAGATCAAAAGACTGAAGAAGCAACGTATTAAGAATGTTGAACTTGATCCAACTCTTACTCATTTCATTTGGAATGGGCTAGAAACTATTCAATATCAAGTAATACAAGGCAACTGTGAAGACAATCCTAAACTCATACCTAAAAGGGATTATGCCCTAGTTATTGCAGATATTCCCCATGGTTTCAATATTCCAAACATTGACTATGATAGTGACCCTTATACTTATCAAGCTCTTAGTCAAGTGGTTGCGGGATTTCTAGAAGTCACGTCATCACCATTATGGTGATTTGTGACATTTCATTTAGACACACAATTGGCAATGTTATTGTCAAGCTTCAAGGGGAAAACAAATTCAAGGATGCGGCTTACATGGTAAGACGTTTAAAATGTATATTTGATTAATGTTAAAAAAATCATTTATGTACAAGTTAATTGAACTTTTACTATTTCATGTTACAGGTAAAAGTCAAATCTTCTTAACCGTGAAGATCAACTATTTATAAATGATTGTGAGTTCATCCATATTGATAGTTGGGAAAAAGACAATAGCTATATGTCTATGATTTTTAATCAGGTAGATGGAAAGAGTCATAGCCAAATACTAACTTATGATGTTGTCGTGTGAAAACTAACATATGAAGACAAAGAAGTAAAAGGAGAGATAGTTAACATTTATCAAAAACCACAGTTATTGATTAACTATCTTATAGGCATATGTTCAAATGAAGGATATTGGGTCCTGGATTTATTTTCTGGCTTGGGTAAGTTTTATTATATGGAATTGAATTTCAATATGTTATTTCTTAATTAATATGTCATTGTACTAATTTATTTCATTATTTCTTTTGTGCTTGATAATCAGGTACAACACTAGCATGTTGCCTTCAAAAATGAAGAAATTGCATCACAATTGAAAAAGATCCAATATGGTGCAATTTCATTCAGCAAAGAATTAATGCTATTCAATTTCTTCCAAGTGCAATGCAAGAAATTGGGTTGAAGAAAGGGGACTTTAGTGAATCACGTGTGGCAAAAAAGGCAAAGGAACCCCAACCACCATTACACGGAATGATTGGAAAGGCATACATTGGGAGATTCGCAGAAATCAAAGATCCATTAAAAGAGGAAAATGAGCAAAATGAGGCAGAAAATATTGTGGAAGAAGACAATGATGAAACTCTAGAGGATGAAGAGTTTGGATTACGTGACATTGTTGATTAAATTTAAGTTATGCTTAGAAATCAAGCTCACTTTTTGTAACTATTAATTAGTTATACTTGTAATGTTTTGACTTTGACATTTTATGAGAAGAATATACACTCAATTAAGGTTGTTATGCGTTCAATATTTGTATTATGTGATTTTCGGCATTAATTTTTTATGTTAATCATTACTTTTGGAAAAAAAAAAAGTGATTATTATTATTTTTTGAAAATGAAATTCATAAAAATAAATAAAAATAAAAAAACTATTCATAAACCATTTTAGTAAAAAATTTCCTATAAAAATTGTGATTTTTACTGTCATTTCTAGCAAAAAATTATCAAAACGTGTATTTTTAGTTATATTTATATTAAAAATTGTTATTTGTATTTCTATTTTAAAAATATTGTTTTTAGAGACAATTGTTTCATGTGGAATTGAAAATAATTAACGATGTATAAATATGTAGAATATTCAAAATTCAATATCTCCTTCTTCGTTAAATATGCAAAACAATAAAAACTCACTATAAAACAAGAAAATATGAAAGAAAGAAGACCACTTCAAAAATTAATAAATTTAGAAAATAATTATTTACATTTCATACATTAGAAAATTTAAAGTAAAAAAAGGGCCTAGTGTAGAATTACTATTTTTTTTAAATCAGCATGAAAATCACTACCATTCTAAAATGTAATGTACATAAAAAAAAATTATAGTGCCAAAAACTATGCTCTAAAAAAAACATGTGTTCTGCATCACCCCTTTTCAAAATCGGGTCACTTTTTTGCTATCTCTACGAAATGGGTAACAGTATCAGTTCCTGTTTCAAAGTTTACATTATTAACACTAAAAAAATGGCTCGAAGAAACAATGGCAATGGCACAAAGGAAGATGTACATGAAGGAAGCGGAGATATTTTAATGCTCATTCAAGACATCTTAATGCTTGCAAACATATTTTAATGTTAAAGCATAAAATACTAGAGCTTCAGGAAATGGTTAGGCATCTTGAAGATGAACTAGATATTGAAAGAATGTTATCACAAGAGTTATTGAAATCATGAACAAATGAATTAGTTCTTGATTCTAGTAGCATAATTAGGATAATCATTGATTCCAAGAAATAATGGTTAATTAATAGATAAGGTGTTATCAGTGTTTTTGTTATTTGCTTAATAGATTTTAAAATTAAGTATATGTTAAAGGTTATGTGTTGTAATATTGTCACCAGAGTTAATGCAAAGAAATATATCTGACTATTTTGGATTACAGATCTATACATAAATGAAATATTTTTTATAAGTTATATCGGTTTAGAAAATCGTTTAAGCTTTGTATGACGAGTTTTTTGATACTTTTATAAATCTTGTATGGAATGTATATTTAAATAGGAAAAAAATATTGAATTTGTAAACAAAGAAGACCATTATTGTAAAGTAATGTCACTAAGCCTGAGTTATTATAGAAATTTTAAATTTGATCAATCAAGAAAACAATGCCAAAAATGATAATGATGGCAAAAAAAATCGACATAGCATAATACAAAACATAGAGCAAGAACAAAAAAAATAGTTCATTTGATTATGTTTATGTACAATTTCACAGTAACATTTGCATTGGTAGAAAAATCATCTTGTTGTTGTGATGAGTAGATTGCTAATCATGTTTCTACATGGGTATAGTATATTGATTGATAATGGGAAATTAGATTGCAAATGTCTAGTAAAACAAAATATCTATTAAGATGCCTAGTAATGCAATAAATGAACACTATGTTGTTATCGAATTGTTTAACAACATAAACAAAGAAACATTTTAGTGTCTATGTACAACTATGTTTTGATGGTCTATCATATATGTGCCATGAATTTTGAATTTGATCAAGATTTCAATAGCATCTGTTTCATCTGCATTGTGTTGGTTGTAGGAAATTTCTCATAGTGCATGTAGTACTTTTTCCAATTTGATGCCCCTCAAAATGCATTATTTGTCAATCATGTCAATTGCATGTATGATGAAATTTAGATGATGAAAATAAATAAATCAAAACTGTTGCTTTCAAATAGTGCAATAAAGCATAGTATTATTTATAGATCTAAAAGTTGTGATTAGAGTACTAAATTTTGTGCATACAGTCTCGAATGGCATCATATAGACACTAAGAATTTTTAGATATCCTTGAATATGGTGTACAATTAATATAGAAAAAAAAAAAAAAAAAAAAAAATTAGTAACAGGAAATCAAATTGTTCTCTTATTTTTTGTTCTTTATCCATGTCTATTTAAACAATATGATATAACTTGCTATGCATATTCCTCTTAGCGAGGAAAGAAACATTCTTAGACTCTTACTTTTTATCCTATGTTCACTACACAAATGAATGTTGACTGTGATGTATGAAAAAAACTCTTGCATTTTAACTATATTTTTTAGTATTAGCGAAAAACATTTTGTTGCAAATCTCTTTGAATTGTAATACGTGTCGAAACAAGTTTATCGTGTACTTGAACTTACTAGATATGAAACATTTGTAAAACAATACATGAAAATTGTGCAATATATGATGAATAATTTTTCCCCGAACATTGACATATACATACCTACATATACATAACTTGTTTTTTATTTCAATGAACTTTGTAACAATAAAAATATTAAATAAAACAAATCCTACTATAGTTTTATCATGTTATCCATTGTCATCTTTGATTTTCAAAACATAGTGTGTTTTTGTTTGTGTTGTCTAAATTGCAATAGCTATGACTGTGCCTCCTGGAAAGGCATTGTCATTACGTGACAAATTTGCAATTGTTATGTTCAAAAAATGTCGTTACTCTACACAAAAAACACAAATGTTTTCTACGTTGCTAAAACTATTTATACAAATAGTTTATCACAATCAACACAATCATATTTATGCTTTCAAATAATTTTGAAATCTTTAATAGAAACACCAAAATTTGCAATAATCTTTGACTCATGTTGTTCGATTAACAATGTTGGCACGATTAATGTTATTTTCATGTCTACTTTCTTATCTCTTAATTCTACATGAGTATTGCTTTTGACTTATTTGTTTTGTCCATAAATGTTTGATATGTGATCAAGACAACACCATGAAAAAAATTTCAAGTTATATTGTTACTTATATCTTTATTCAAAAATGGAATCAAATCGATATCCTTTTGCCTAATTATAACCATTGAATTGAAATGTTTTTTTGTTTTTTTTTTTAAGAAAATAAAGAAAAGGATAAAAAATGAAGCTAAAAAAAGAGGAAAAAGGAAATTTTTGATATAGAGTTAATTGATTTTGAATAGAAATACCTATTTGTGTTTATTTCTTTGATATTTTTCGTTGATTTATTTTTGTTTATTGCAATATTTTTTAATGGTACTTCTCATTGCTATGTCCACATTGCCATCCATTTCTACTGTGACATCATTCGAATTTGATAACTTTTTCCTATTCATAAATATTACACTGAAACCACTGCTTAAAAGAACACTAGAATTGAAACTAAGTAACAATTGTCTAATGAATACAAAATAAGGTAAAGAAAATTCATTAGTAATGTACAAAATAATAAGTAGATTTTATTTTATCAAATACGAAAGCCTTATAGAAATGTTCAAAGTATTTGTATCCTTGTAATTATTGTCTTGAATCTGAATCTCTAAGTGTCATATGTTTCCTGGAAATTTTAAAAAGAATTATTTTAGTTATAGTACGTTAAAAAACATAGCCCAAAAGCAATGGGAGCACACACAACAACAAAAACAACAACAACAACATTTGTGTTGTGTAATGAAAACATAATTTAAGTACAATAAATAAAGCAAACGTGTTCCTCTTAGAAGAGTTATGATTGTCTTTGATGGTATTTTTTATGCTTGTATTCATTTTTTCTGTTATAACGATATGAGTTATATCAAATATACAAAAATACAAAAAATAAGAGTTTCTAATTCCATAGCACAAAATTACTTCAAAAATAAGAATTATATGATAGTAATGTATTTTGTCCAAATGCTTTTTATTATTATCACATCATATAATATTTAAAATTTGTACATCATTACCAAAGGATTGTCACTAATGTTACACATTTTGTAGTTTCGTTCTAAATGAGAGTTTCTCACGGTTTGCAATTCTACGAACAATATCATACAGGCTAGACTTGAATTCTAATTGTAACCATCTCTTTTGAGTTGTGTTTGTAACATGTATGCTAAAAATAATGCATGATGAACATCTAGTTTATGCTTTAAGGAAAACACAATGAAAATCATTAAGTGTTATTTTGACATTACCATATGAATATTAAACATATGTATTAGACACTTAAGACAACTGGACTAGTAAATAGAAAAAATTGTAATAATAATAATAATAATAGGACAAAAAAATAATGTTGGACTATGAATATTTAAGCCTAATGCCTTTCCTTTAAAAAATAAAAATAAAAAGAATAAACTCCACGTGTTCCTAGATGAATTTACATAGTTGCTTTGTTTTTGTTTTTTTCCTCGTTAATAAATCATAATAGTTTAAAATATCTTCTATAGCCCAATTGTGAAGAGTATTAATGCTTTAACTCTTGAATATTAAATGTTTATCTGTAAAAATAAATCATTAGTGAATTTCCTTTGAGATTAATGCATGCATGTATTTGGCAAATTGACATAGACATGAGGCATATGTTTGCCTAATTATGATGATTGTTCACAAAATAAAACTTGTAATTAATTTTTTAGAGTCTCATAGGCCCTCAACAAAATAAAAGCACATATAGAGCTATAACCACTATAGAGATAATTTCTTGATATCTAGAAGTTGCAAATAAATATCTAAAGCTAGCACCTCGCTTAGCTTCTATGCTAGGCCCATTATGGTTTTCTGCAAATTGGATAGAAAATGAAGATGGCAGTGAACATTGACCCACCAATAGAATTGTGAAGGAAGTGCTTCACCTTGTAATTGAAGAGCTCACACAATGCAGAGGCCACCAACGAGTTTGGCCCCTGTGTCTGGTGCCTGTTGATTTCCAAGATGTATGCAATGTTCACCAAGCATGCAAATGTGTATCTATCTATGACCATTTGTTATTGTGACAAGCAATGATTTTATTGGTGATATTTTAAGTGTAAATAATGCTTATTTGTATTTCCGAATATGTTTCAAACTAGGCATATGTGCACAAGTGTGGAAGAACTGTGTTGTGTAGAGAAAGCTTTTAATGTGCGAATTGCCCTACTTAACACAAAAGGCTTATATGGTTAATAGTTTAATGTTAAATAATGCATATGTACTCAATAATATTGTATATGCTTAGATTACTGATAATATTTTACCTGAAAATAATGCATACTATTTCTATTCAATTGATTATATATTTTAGTATTAAAAATGCATAATTTATGTTCATATTATTAATAATATTTTAGTTGTAAATAATGTATATATTTGTATTTTTGAATATGTTTCAAATTAGGAATTTGTGAGGAAGTGCAAAAGAAGTCCATTGTATGGAGAAATCTTTCAATGTGTGGTTCACCACACTTGGCACTAAAAGATTTTATTGCTAATAATTTAGTATTAAACAATGGATATTTTTTGTTCGTAATAGCAATAAAGCAAACATTGGACTTATACAATATTGTTGGTAATATTTAGTAAAGGATTTTATTGCTAAAATTTTAGTATTTAAAATTTCATATTTGTTGTTCACAATAGCACCAAAGTAAATGCTAGACTAATACGATATTTTGCTAATATTTTAGTGGAATATGTATTAAGTCCACTTTTCTTCCGCACACGCTATATCTAGATGCACTTTCTCAATTACCTGCTACGCATAGTTCGTAATCTGCATAGTAAAATCTTTGCACACAGAAACATAATCATATTCGTCATTATCTCGCACATCCCCATCCTTCATAAACATTTATACAATATAATATATGGGAATTGCAAAATTATGTTTTCACAACAAAATATTAAGTGAATATTTGTTCAGGAAATCGACAAACACATCCCATGTTTTGCACAGTCAAATATTTGCACAACGAAACATAATAATATTACCATATTAATATTAATAGTTTAACATTAACTTCCTATATACCCGACATTTAAAATCTACTTTGATGTATACGATATTATTGGTGGTATTCATATTTCTGAATATCCTTCTGTATTTGAGTAGAGATACTCGTATTTCATCCAGCCTACTTATTCCACACTGCTTGCTCTGAACAACAAGGACTACACAAATTTTTCCATGCGCGCTATATTTGGACATGTAACTCTAATGTGGGGAGAGGTCTACATTTCATATAACAAAAGATTTTATTGATAATATTTTAATAAGAAATTGTCGTATATGATATTATTGGTGATATTCATATATTTGAATATTTTTTTGTTATGCTGAGAGGTTTGTATTTCATCCACACTTCTTGTTCCGCACTGCATGCTCTTCACAATAATGGTTGCACATCTTCTTCCGTACACACTATATATGGACATGTAGCTCTATTGTGTGGATAGGTCCGCATTTCATCCATTAAAGTTTTTATTGCTAATATTTTAGTAAGCAATTGATGTATGCGGTATTATTGGTGATATTCATATTTACGAATACTTTTCTGTATTTGTGCGGAGAAATTTGTATTTCAACTACATTTATGTCACAACCCATGCTTATCCCGCACAACGATGACTTCATGTCTTCCTCCATACACATTATATCTGGATACGTATCTCTATTGTGTGAACAGGTCCATATTTCATTCACATTTCTATCTCGCCTATTTTGTGCACTAAAGAATTTTATTGCTAATATTTTAGTAAGAAGTTAACATATATGATATTATTGGTGATATTCGTATTTCTTATTGTATTTTTGTAATTATTTGAAGAGGTTAATATTTCATCCGCATTGCTCGTTCTGCACAATGACAACTACATAGCTTCTCCCCTACATGCTATATCTAGACACATAACTCTATTGTGTGGAGAGGTCCACATTTCTTTCACTAATATGCAACTACTCTCCCACACATACTACACACTTCACACTATAAAAGCTCTACCAAACAAAAGAAAATAATATTATTGATTCTCTTGCACATATTTGATTCTCTGTAAACCTTCATATGATATATGATCTCAAAACCACCTTCATGCAGTAATTTGTGTACTCAATAATGCCACTCGATCAATAATTGACATTTCAAAATCTTATTAATTGAATTAATAGACATGTCCTAACTACACACTTTCTTTATTGATCTGTTAGTAGGGAGGTATGTATTGCTACATTTCTACTTCCATACATCCATCCCTATCACATGTTCTGCACATTGTCTATTTGCACAAGAAATTCTCTGTAAATTATTTTTTTTCTCTTCATAAAACTTGATAATTATGAAAAGGTACTTAAATTTTGTTTATTTATTATGAATTGAACAATAACATTCATATTGTTGACAACATTTCATTTGTAATTCAATTTATTATATACAAGTTATCACTTCACAATGTTCTGTGACTTTGCATTATTTCAAAGCATTAAAATAGTAAACATAAAATCATGATTTTGAAAGCATTGAAATAATAAAATTTAAGTTTATTCTCAAAATTAATATAAAATACAAATCTTGGAAGCTTTGGTTATGATTATGAAAGCATTAAAATATAAATTTTAATGTATAAAGTGTTACTAGTTAAGTTAACCGAAAAAAATGAGAAGGTTTATTCAGCTTCAAAACTGCAACACGTCAATATTCATTCTTATTAATAATCTAATGTTCACATTTTTTTTCCAATAGTGTAATGTCAATACGATCCTTGTGGATTTTAATAAGTGAAGCTTGTACAATGGTGGTTGTGCATACAAAACATGTGGTTATTCAAAGGTTGTTGTACAAACTTGAAGCGTGTCTGGAGGAATTTGTGCGGAAACTAGTGTTAATCAATTAATTAAGTATTATATATGGATTTTATGTGAAAATGCAGAGTCTTAAATTATGCAACTAGCCATCCATTGAACATAGAGACAAATGTCGTTGAATACCTTTTGCACACTGACTGTGATTTCCACAGTTCAACAAAAATAGAATTGTGCATTATGTTATTCTTTGTTCTACTAAACAATAAAAGCTAGCAATACAACAACAAACTGCCACATTCCAAATGGATTCTTCTCCTTTTTGGCGTTATTTTCTAGGTTTATTTTACATGCAAGATTCCAAATCTAGCTTTTGTTGTGTGAAGGAAGCGTGTGCGAAGGAAGCTTGTGTGGAGGAAGTTGTGTAGAGATGCTTATGTGAAGGAAGTTTGTGTGGAGAACAAATGCTCACTCTACAGAAATATTTGTGCAAGGAGAATCAATTAATAAGAAGTAGTGGTAGGGACTATGTTTCATCATATCTCCTTAGTATATTTATTATCTTACTAAAATTCTTATCAGTATTGTCTATAAAATCGAATGTCAATGATTGATCAAAGGGCATTGTCAAGTGTGGTTGTCAGTGTTGTTTTGATACTGTGAAGTATAATTAAATGTGGACCCGACTTAATTAGCTATAGAGACAGGGAGATATGCACTATTTATCGCTAAGCCTAGTATTTCTCTGGTCTTATTGCAAGAAGGAAATATGCATTGTTTAATACTAAAATATTAGCAATAAAAACCTTTATCGTGAAGTGCGGTGTTCCGCACATTGAAAGCTTCCTCTACACAATAGGCTTCTTATGCACTTGCAAACAAATGCCTTATTTGAAACATATTAGAAGATATGAACATAAAAATAAATATTTTTTTATAGTTATCTTTGCATAAATAGGCATATAAGCAGAACTGTGGATTAAGTGCATTTTGCGGAGGAAACTTTGAAGCTTTCATTGTCAGAATCTTTGTACTCTACACAAAATGTTGTTTTCAAAAAGCTTTGCCTCTACTCCGAAAATGTTTAAATATATGATGACAGTGAACATTATTTATGTTTCATAGAAAAACGAACTATTCTCATGTTTCATTTTATTAGCATATATGTATCAATAGCATAATAAGCATGCTCAAAGCATAAGTCTATAACATTAAGCAATACAATCTCAGTAACAATAATAATATCGAGTTTGAAATTTCAATAATCATAGCTATAGTTGAAATAAATAAACAAAGTGCAAATGCATAGAATATTAGATGCTAAGCATTAATAAATCTTATTCTCAACCCGAATTATTTGTATCAATAATGAAAATGCTTAATGGCTTAGCTCATTAGCTCATTCACTCCGCTATTGTGGCATCTTCTCTTTAAGTACTTGATTTCGATGCATTTGTCAAAAGTAAATATTTGAACTTAAATATGCAAAAAGAGAGTTGCAAAATAAACAAAGAAATTGCATTCAATAAATAGACTATGTGACATCAGTAAAATTAACAAATCACGATGATTGAATACCAGTAAACAAAAAAAAAATATGCAAATATTTAAGGACACTTACAATTTGTGAAAGCATATAGACCAATTTTTTGACTATCAGTTGCCTCTCGAATGCATGGCCTCTTGAATCAATGTGTTCAACCTAGCCTGAATGAATTCTTTCATTGGTCCCATTATAAACTCTAGCCTTTCATGTTGATTGAATCATTGTTTTTCAATTTCCATTGCCTACTCTTGTAATTGAGCGGTTAACACAGGTTTCCTGTCATCAATGGGTGATACCATGAAGTTGGGTTACACTTTTTTATGAAACGAGGGTTTGTTTTTGGTTAAAATAGGATTCTTGATTAAGCAACTTTAAGTGCAAAATCAAGAAATTTTTAAGCACTCGAGTGAGCTGTTGAGGCTCTTAAAAATAGCTCGATTGGGCATTTAATCAAACCCTCGATTGAGCTCCTATCTAACCCCAAGTTAGGAGCTCAATCGATATTTAAGGCTCGATTGCACTTCATGGCTCGATCAAGCCCTAAATGTTGATTGAGACTTAAAGATGGAAATTTTAAAATTTATGTACATATCAACAATGATATGTAAACTTTAAAATTGTAAGTACTCAAAAGTTTAAAAAAGAAAAATATTAATTACTAATTACATTTGAATAGGTAATTAAAAATGGTGTGGATTAATTTCTCATTACATTTCTAGCATTTTGGTGTATAAATTTGAAAAATAATTCTATCCATCTTGTAAATGAAAGTGTAATATCTTTATATTTCTAATTTAGTAACTTAAAAAATTAGTTTTTAAATATGATTTGAAAATTCAAAATTATAATTAAAATAATAAATTATATAAATATAATTATAATAAATTGAATAAATAAGAAAACTATCATTAATTTAATAAAATTATAATTTTTTTATATGAATAAGTGTAACTCAGAAATGGGAATGATTCCCTCAGTCATAACAATATCTATTAAAATCAAAATTATATATATACAATGCAGTGATATCCACTTCTTTAGAAAAAAAACGAGTTTAGTAATAATTAACGTTGTTGTAATAGTTGTAAGTTATAATTAACATAGTTGTAATGAATGCAATGGTATCTGTGGTTATAAATCTGTCTCAACCTGTAAAATGTGATTGCACTCAATTTTGTCCTCAGTATGCACAAGTGCGAAGTATATATAGAATTTTTTACTCCTGACTTAGGTTTGCAATATATATTTTTAAAATAATAAAAACATAAGGAAATCATAAATTTTAAAACTTTATTTGACTAATGACTAATTTGAATTTGAGTCTAGATTTCAAATGTGATGAAATATTATTTTTAAATAATAATATTAAAATTTAATATAAGTTAGTTTTGTTTTATTTATTTATTTGTATAATGAATTTATTTTTTTGAAATTTCTACATAAAATATATATATATTATTAATATATATATATATATAATATAGTATATATTATAATAATATATATAATATATATATATAATAAAATATATATATATATATATATAATATAGATATTAAGTGGAAAAATGTGTTAATTTAAAAAAATCAAAATAACAAATTATCATTTTAAGATTTTCAAAATGAAAAAATTATAATTAAAACTTTATAAAAAGGTAAATATAATAAGAATTATTATAATTATTTCTGGTAAATAATATAATTTGGAAAATTAGATTTTGGAATATATTTGAATATTTGTAAAATTTATTTGTGGAATAAATAAATTTTATAATTCGCTTGAAGACAAATATTGAGAGGCTTATTTTTTTCTTTTTTTAGATAATAATGATAGCTCGATCAAGCCTCTATTTGACCTGATTGAGGGTTTCTTAAACCCTTGATCGAGCTATTTGAAATTTGAGTTTCAAAAACTCGATCGGTCATTTTAAGCATTTAACCGAGTTGTTGATGGCCTAAAAAACATAGTTTTAGCTCCTCTTCTGCAGATTTCTCTACAACACCATTTTCTGTTGTAGCGGACTTGGGAAAAAATGTGTCCTTCGGTGGCAGAGTTGATCATGTTGGATTCATGAAGGAATCCTCTATCCAATGGAATATGAGCTTGAAATTTTCAAATTCACATGATATTTTTCATCTAATTTCTTTTAAACATAATGCTTGAAATTTTTTTGAACAATTTTAAAAAGGTTAAATAAAAAATCAATATCATAGAATATACGCAAGGAAAAAAGTTCAAAAAATACCACTATCCTCGTTTAAGAGTCCTCTTCAAAAGGGTACTCTTGGTTTTTAAATTTATTTAAATAGCTAAAAAAACTTTACGTGAACACATGTGTCTGCAAAACGAAATTAAAATATTACTTCGCCAACTTCGAAAAAATAATAATAAAAAATACAATTTTTCATAAAAAATAAATTTTAATATGAAAACTTAGCTCTCTCTGTGATTGATATATCTATATATATATATATATATATATATAATATAATATATTATATATATATAATATCTCGATAAAGGAAGGAAAAACTAGAGAATGGCGGAGAGATCTAGGTGTGCGGTAGGTTAGGGTTTCAAGTTTCCACAACCCAGCCCTGACAAAACTGCTATAGGAAAACCAAACAGAGGCCCGCAACTTCACTATGACCTTGACTGAGATAGTGATGAGTGGTACGATAGGGGGGAGAGATCCCTTCCTATAGGAATGTTGCAGTAGGTGAATCAAGCCAACATGACGCCGCAAGTGGGAATGGGGGAAAAGGTAAAGGAATCCTAGTGCTCGGAGCCAATTCGAAAAAGGGCTTGAGTGGAAGGTGTCTTCCAAGAGCTGCAAAAAACCCGGATTCGTTATCCCGAACAATAAGTTGGAAGAGTATCGAAGGTACATGAAGGACCATGCCCTCATATGCAAGTTCATAGGGGCATGGCCGACAGAAAAAGAATTGATAAAATGGATCCAACAACAATGGCATCCAAAAGGGCACACAGATCTGAAGTTGGGGCCGAAAGGCTTCTTCATAGTGATCTTCTCAAATCTAGAAGATAAAGAGAGGATCTTTGAAGACAGACCATACTTCTTTAACAATGTCAACCTCTTCATCAGGCATTGGGAAGAATGCTACAACCCTGACCAGGAGAAACTACTAGCTACCCCAATATGGGTTCAGTTATTTGGCTTACCAATGGACTTCTGGGATCTAGAGATACTAGAAGGCATTGGAAACTCAATCGGCACCTTTCTTAAGGTAGTATACTCGACAAAGAAACGTCAATATACCTCCTATGCCAGAATCTGTGTGTACATGAATATAATAGAACCACTTCTAGATTACATGGAGCTAGAATACCACGATGAGGTATGCCACAATTGATCAACTATGATCACATCTTGTTTTGATGCCGCAGATGCCATGAATATGGCCACTTGTTCTGGCCATGCCCCCTTAACCAAACAGCCAATCACTTATTGAATGAAAGGAATGGGGAATCGATGGCGAAAGCAGATGGAGATGGGTATAGAGAGGTGAGAAGGAGGTAAAGAACCCCAAGACAACCTAGGAATCACAAAGTAAACCAAGCATAGAAGGAGCAAAGGTCACAGAACTGCTTTTTGGTTGAAGAAGATGTGGGTGTGGACATGGGTGACATCTCACCAGCAAAAGAAAGCCAAGAAGATAAGGGAATAGAGGGAAAAAAAGAAGTAAATGGAAATTGAGATTGAACAAGGACCAGAGGACAACATGCAAATGGTGGAAACCCTAATGGAGATTGACAACCAAAAAGATGACCTAAGTGTAGAAGAAGAAGTCATGAAGCGGCTATTGCAGGAATGGAGACATTTGGATGAAAGATTCATCATGGAAGATCAGAAGAAACACTATAGACACCTTCTAACGATATAGAGACAAGTAGGGCTCGACGATGATAAGCCAACCTAAATATTTAGGGGCCCAAGCCAACCAAGGACAAGAGAAGAGAACACAAGGAAAAGGGGGTAAAAAAGAGGCAGGAGAATGATGAATGAATCCATTCAAATGGTTGAGGAATTTTTGGTGAACTCAGGAAGAGTAGTGCCATTGTCGGAGGTTTCCACCAACTGCTAAAACTATTAAAATGGTTATTACAACCTGGAACATTAGAGGCCTTAATAGCAAAGACAAACAGAGGTACCTTAAGGAGAGGTTTAAAAAGGACAAGGAAAGCATTATGATAATACGAGAAACCAAAATCAATGAAAGAAAGTTAAAAGAAATAATGGAACACTTCAAGCCAGAATACCTAGTCATGGCCTAGGATGCAAATGGGAGTGCAGGAGGACTAGCGATTCTCTGGAATTCGGCAAAAGTTTTGTTCGAAGACTAGGTAAGTATACCATGAATTCTCACAGGAAAATTTCGGAATTTAGGATCTAGTGAATGGGTCCTACTTATAGGGGTGTATGGCCCTCATATTCTGGGAGAAAGAAGAGCCTTCCTACAAAATTTGGGCGACCTAAGAGATTTATATCCATATGATTTATGGGTAGTGGGGGGGACTTCAATATGATCACAATCCCAGGGGGGGAAAAGGGAGGAATCAGAAGAACAGATGTAGATATGGAAGCCTTCAGTGAAACCATTACAAATCTATGCCTAATGGATATACCCACAATCAATGGGAGTCATCCCTGGAATAACAAACGGGGAGGGGTTCACCAAATAGCATGCCACCTAGACAGATTTCTAATCTCAGAACATCTGATGAGAAAATATATCTTCATAGAAGCATCGATACTCCCATGTATGGGTTCGGACCACTGGTCAGTCTGATTGGAAGTGGATCTAAAAGATAGACCCAAGAATAGGCCCTTTAGGTTTGAATCTTTCTGGCTCAGAGACCTTGGTCTCCTAAAAAAAAGTAGAAGAATGGTGGACACAAAGTGTTCAACAGGGAAGAAACGGGATGCATACCTTCCAAATGAAGCTAAAAGAATTAAAAAATAAGCTCAGGAAGTGGAATAAGGAGGAGTTTAGACATATTATCAAGGATCAAATTGAACTCAGCAAGCATATGGTGGTCGTCCAACAAAAAATGATGCAAGAGGGAAGGTCAGAAGACCTGGTGCAGGAGGAAGGATTACTGATCAACAAGATAGAGTAAAGAAGACAACATGAGGAAATCTTGTGGAAGCAAAAATCATGGGTTCAGTGGTTGAGGGAAGGACAACAAAACACAAGATTCTTCCATAAGGTGAGGGTGCATCTCTGACAGCAAAACTGAATCTACTCCCTTAAAGACGCAGAAGGACAATGCAAAATACAACATGAAGAAATGGAAGGCCTTCTGGTTAACCACTTCAAAGATGTGGTCACAGAGAACTCTGACAACAGAATGGAAGCCATCCAAAGAATCACGTAGCACATCCCCAAGTTGATAAAAAATGACCAGAACATGGCGCTAGTGCGAGATATCTCCAAAGAAGAAGTAGAAGAAATAGTAAAAGGATTGCAGAAGAATAAATCCCCTAGTCCAGATGATTTCATTACTGAGTTCTAGTAAGACACCTGGCCATTCATGGGGCATGACATCCTGGAGGTCTAGGAGGAATCAAGATGTAATCAAAAGGTATGCCTAAGTCTCAAATATACATTTAATGCTTTTATTCCTAAGTCTGCTAAGTCTGATGATCCACAAGGGTTTAGGCCCATTGCACTGTGTAATGTCATCTACAAGATTATCGCCACTCTAGTTATCAAATGCCTGAAATCCATTCTTCCCAGTCTTATTTCTCTGAAACAAACAGGCTTTGTAGAAGGTCATCAAATCCTTGATGGCTTTATTTCATTGAAAGAGGTAGTCCACTCCCTTAAGTCCCAAAAGATCCCAAGCATGATGATAAAGTTGGATCTATACAAAGCATATAACAGACTTAGCTAGGGATACCTATCGAACATTCTCAAAGCTTATGGCTTTGCCCATAGATGTATCAACTAGATCTTGGCCATGATATCTTCTTCGATCTTCTCCATCTTGCTTAATGGAACCCCCACTACGACCTTCAACACATCCAAGGGTTGAGACAGGGGGACCCAATCTCACCCTTCATGTTCGCCCTAGCAGCGCATGGGCTTGGTGGATATATAAAACAGAAGGTCCACACCTCCCAGCTCCAAGGGCTAAGAATATGGGGAAATGACATGCCTATCACCCACTAGCAATTCGTGGAAGCATTATGCTCTTCTATGAAGCCACCCTAAAGGAAGCCCAGAGCATAAGGGATATCCTTAACACCTTTATGGAAGCCTCAGGAACCAAGATTAATAATGAAAAATCCTACATTTTATTTTTCAAAACCCAAGGAAATGTTAAGAACTACCTAGCCAGAATCCTTGGGTTCAATAGTGGTAGCTTTCCATCCAAATACCTGGGTATGCCGCTCTCTGATAACCCTCTAAGAAATAACTACTAGCAAAACATACTCCAAAAGTTACAAGGAAAACTCAATTGCTGGACCTTCAGATCTCTAAATATTGCAAGCAGAACAGTCCTCCTCAAAGTAGTACTCCAGTCAATCTCTATAAACCAACTATCTGGAATGGTGGCCCCAAAAGGAGCATGTTCCAAGATGGTTGACATTTTCAAAAAATTCCTATGGGGAGGAGCCCAAAAGATTAGGAAATGGGCACTGGTGTCATGCCAGAGCCTGTGATCCAAAATGGATCTTGGATAAACCTCTAAGTCTAAAAGAGTTCATATAAGAGGTAAAAGGTGCTAAATGTCACAAACCCTTTGTAAATCTAGGTCATATGAAAATCAAAGAATGTTCTTGTCAATAGTCTCATTGCATAGATCTCTTCAATCTGAATCTAATGCAATTTGAATGGGATAAAATGGACTTCGAATGAATAAGTTATCGCAAAAGGAAGATTGTCCATTATCCTTAGAAAAAGAGGCATTTCTTAGAAAAATGGACTTAAAGGCTCCTTAAGGAAATTGCATCAGAAGAGGTGCAAAGGGTGGACTTAGACCAAAGGTCGGACGGACCCTCGATCAACGATCTCTGATATATCGCATTAGAGGTAGGCCTACATGCGATATCGTAACCACGGGTGAGGCAATTAGTGGTTGCAATGAGTGATTGTGATTGCAATCGGCCGATCGCTGGATCGGCAATCGACACAGTCAAAGGAAAGACCCTCGGGGACGTTGCAACAGCAATATTATGATATGCCAATATAGCGATGAGGCCGATAGCAATATGCTAGCGATCGACGATTGGCTATCTGTGATCACCGATACAAAGGGCCAATGCACATTGCGATTGCGACTTGCGATAAAGCGCAGACCCGATAAGAATTATGGATGTGATTTCATAAATTTTGAAATCCAAAATTACGGGATTTCTATGTATTTCTCGTGTATTGGGTTGTTTTGGCCTACTCCATGTGATAGCAATATGCGATAAAGTGCAGGCCTAAAAGGGATTATAGATGTGATTATATATCATTTGAAATCCAGGTTATGCAGATTTTCTATGTATTCTGTGTATTGGGTTTTCAGTCATACGCAATGTGATTGGTGATATGCGATAAGGAAATGGACCCGATAGGTTTATAGATGCAGTTGCATTCCAGTTGAAGTCTGGTTTTTGTTCCTGATAGTGTATTTCTGTGTATATTCTCTGTGTATTGGAAATATGGTTATTTCGGGGATTTTTTCCTCAGAAGGGGCCACTGATTCCTTTGTAACTGTCCCTATTCTAAAACCATTGTGCCACGCTATAAGTGAGCATTTTGTAACAATGATGCGTTGTAACAGGAATGCGTTATACGTAGAGCCACAGAGCCAGATGGCCAGTCGCAGAGCCATAGAGCCAGAGCATTAGAGGGCCAGTCAAAGAGATAGAGGAATGATTACACATAGAGAAATAGATGGGAAACTGTAGAGCTAGATGGATGCCTCACACATACATGGAGAGCTCAATTGATAGAGCAGCTGAGGCTTGCAGAGATTCACTTGGAGGTCAAGCGAAACCAGAAGTTCGTGAGAGCCAGAGCCAAAGAGCCAGGACCAAAGCCAGAGCCGAGAGCTAGAGCTAGAGCCAGAGCTGAGATCCATAGCTAGAGCTGAGAGCCAGAGCCAATGCCAAAGCCGAGAGCTAGAGCTAGAGCCAAAGCCAGAGCTAGAGAAGAGAGCCAGAGTGAGATCCAGAGTCGAGAGAACAATAAAGAGATCAAATGATCTAGTTGTTGCTGATGTTTGATGTGTGCTGAAGACAGGAGAAGGAGTTCTAGAGACAGTGAAAGATCTCTGAGGGAGTTGGTGCAAGCTAGAGCTCAAGATAGCTCAGAGTGCTGATTGAAGGAATCTAGTCCAAAGAAGCCTAGTTCTGTCTGCAGAGTATGGAAAACCAGCGAGATAAGATGGTATTCTAAACCCATAGGTTCAGTTGTAATCCAATGGAGTTGAGCATGGAGCTTATAAAAGAATTTAGCCATAATCCCAGAGAGCCTAGTCGACTTTATTAGAGCTCAAGGAGACGTAGCCCAAGATATTAGGGTGAAATCCATATTACATTTTTGTCTCATGTGTATGCTTATTTGTTTCTTTTATTTACTTTTGTCTGAGTTTTATTTCAGCATAAGCAAATGAACTTAAAACACATTAACAGTTAAAGTACAAACACAAGCATACACCTATTTCAAGTTCTTTTAATTCTGCAAATTGTCAAGCATAAGCCAGATCTTGGCAATATATAAGCTTTGGAGTGGGAGAGGTTCTTGTAAGCTTGACAAGAAGCCTTTAGTGCCCCATTTCAGATCAAGTGGTATCAGAGCTAGTTGATTAACAAGACCTTCAAAGAAGGTTATATCAGAACTGGTTATACCAGAGAAGACGGTATCATGATGCAAGTGTTATCAAGGGTGGATGCTTGATTAACATAGCAATCTATTTGCTTGTTTAACTTGAAAGGATTTTAAACAGTCAAGGATTGATTGTTTGATTGTTTGTAAATTGACTATTGTTTAAGTTTGCAAAGCTTCAGGGAAAGATGTTGCTAGCTAAGTCAAGGAGAGGACAAGAAGGAAGAAGGGCTGAAGGCATTCTTCTTATCCCAAAGGACCTCAAAGCAATCCTTGAAGCACAAGAGGTTTTTTGCAAAAGGTTGCTTGAATAAGCTCTTTGTTAATCTTGTTTGAAGTTCTTTTAATCATTTTGATAATGACAACTTCTACAAGTGAGTCCTCAAATTCTTCTTTCTTCACAATATTCTTTGATGAAGACATGAAGCAAGACTTGTTCATCTTGATGGATATGGTGAGAGAAATGTATGAGGATGGAAGGAAGAGCATCATATTTAGAGAGCAGTTGAATTCCATGAAGGAAGAGAAGCAGTTTCTTTCTGACAAATTGCAGGAAATTGAGAGGCGACTTCATATTGCAGATATGAACTTGAAAAGGATGCATGAGTTGGAGACATAGCTCTTTGTTGCCAATGAAGCCTTGGTCAAGTATCAGCTTGAAGAAGAGATAAGCAATTCCCGTTTGTCTTCAATTTCCTCTAAGAATGTTTATGTTGGTTCTTTTGAAAACATACCAGAGGCATAGGTTCCAAGTTAATGTCCAAGATGGGCTATGAAGGAAAAGGCTTAGGCAGACATGCACAAGGTATTGTTGAGCCAATAATTGTCAAGGAAAGGCCTAAGTATTTGGGTCTTGGCTATGGACAGTCTTATGGAGAAAATTCCAAAGCTACCATGAAGACTATTGAAATAGTTCCAAGAAGGAGTTTCATTGTAGGTCTTCTACCTCAGAAGTGTAAAGATTGTATTCATGAGGAATGCAATAGCTTGAAACATCATCTACAAGATGCAGGTGTTCATAAGCATACACTTGAACCAGAGAATTGTGGAAACTCTGAAACCATTGAAGAGGTTGATGGTGTTCCAAAGGGAGCTACTTCTTCATTCAATTCACCACCTCATGAAGGCAATAAAGGTGAAAGAGAAAGGTATAAATCTGGTTCTAAACATATTCCTTTTGATTATGTTCGGCATGGTAAATTTCCTTATAAGCATGGGAAAAGAATTGCATGTTCCTTTTGTGGTTTGAATAACCATAATGTTTCTAGATGTTGGAAGAGAATGGCCACATACAGGAAAATTTTGAAGGAAAGGAAGCAAGAAGCCAAAGGTCCACTAGACAAGGCAAATCATGCTGTCAAGAGGATGCACATGTGTTGCACTTACTACCATAAGCAAGGACACATTGCTTAAAAGTGTTGGACTCTAAATCCAACAATGCTTCCACGAAACTTGAAGAAAGTGGAAAGAGAAAATGGCAGGAATGGAAAGAAAGATTCCATGATTGATGTGTTTCAGGATGATTCGCATGTTGATGCTGATGTGCAAACAAAGGAAGGACCTTTGAAATGGATTGGTAAGAAATGGTTAGAGTTCTTATGCAATTAAGATTGCATGTCTATTGATATAACGCATTTGTTTGCATTTCTTTGTTAATGGAATGCAAGTTTCAGGGTTTTACCAAGAAGGTGAATGGAAAAGTTGAGTAGGAGACTCACTTTATTGTTGCAACATTATATTCATTTCAACTTCGAAAGTACAGTGTACTTAAGTGAAAGTTGAAAGATGAAATGCATGCATAAGCTTGACATGCATGAACACAGGGATGTTGATGATTTCCTTGTATTTAAACATGTATGTGTGATTAACTTGAAGGGTTGATTACTTTGTTGTAAACATTCATGTTATGTTAATATTGACTTGGTAAAAGTTGATTCGGTCTCCAAGATGGGGATGATGATGAAGTGTTTCATCTTTTGAAAAGAATCCTTGAGATCTTTTCTACATGCTTGACTTGAAGGGTCAATTGTTTTAAAGGGATGTTTTGTTGGCATGTTATCTAGTCAATCATTTGTACGCAAATGTAGAGACATGGAGGTATTCACAAGATGTGAAATCTGTTTCTTTTGTTGAAGCAAGAGTTTAGGACATCGAGTTGTTGTATGTAATCCTGTTGTTGTTAACAGTTGTTGTTGACAGTATGTCAGGTACAAATAAAAATTTTGTGAAGCAGATGTAACTTCACATTGGTTTGAGCCGTCTTGGATCAATGATCAGGGCAGAGAAGTTCAAACTACCTTCTGTAACCTTCTCAGCAAGAGTTCTGCATGAAATCAAGGAGGACAATGTTAATAGGAGGAAGACAGTTCTTCCTAGGAGGACTAGCACATCCAAGAAGGAAAGTGCTTAAAGGCTTTGGTTCAGAGGCACTAGCCATGCAGGCAAGTGTATGAAGGCTAAAAGAGGAGGGTGTTGTACTCTCATCTACTGTTCAAATCAGTATATCAGACTTATGGAGACCAAAAGCTTTTTAGTGAGAAGGCATGATCCAAAATGGATCTTGGATAAACCTCTAAGTCTAAAAGACTTCATATAAGAGGTAAAAGGTGCTAAATGGCACAAACCCTTTGTAAATATGGGTTAGATGAAAGTCAAAGGATGCTCTTGGGAATAGTCCCATTGCATAGATCTCTTCAATTTGAATCTAATGCAATTTGAATGGGCTAAAATGGACTTCGTATGAAGAAGTTATCGCAATAATAAGATTGCCCATTATCCTTAGAAAAGGAGGCATTTCTTAGAAAATTGGACTTAAAAGATCCTTAAGGAAATCACATCGGAAGAGGTGCAAAGAGTAGACTTAGACCAAAGGCCGGACAGACCCCCGATCAGTGATCTCTAATACATCGCATCGGAGGTAGGCCTACATGCGATATCGGAACCCTGGGTGAGGTGATTAGCGATTGCAATTGCAATTGGCCGATCGACAGATCGGCCATCGACACAGTCAAAGGGAAGACCCTCAGGGCTGTTGCGATAGAGATATTGTGATATGTTGATATAGCGGTAGGGGCGATAGTGATACACCGATATCGGCGATCAGTGATCCCCGATACAAAGGTCCAATGCACATCGTGATTGCGACTTGCAATAAAGCGCAAACCTGATAAGAATTATTGACACGATCTCATAAATTTTGAAATCCGGAATTACAATATTTCTATGTATTTCCCGTGTATTGGGTTGTTTTTTCCTACACCATGCAATAGTGATATGCGATAAAGCGTGGACCCGAAAGGGATTTTAGATGCGACTGTATATCATTTGAAATATGGGTTATGCGGATTTTCTATGTATTTTGTGTATTAGGTTTTTGGTCATATGCAATGCGATTGGTGATATGCGATAAGGAAATGGACCTGATAGGTTTATAGATGCAGTTGCATTCTAGTTGAAGTCTGGTTCTTGCACCCGATAGTGTATTTCCATGTATATTCTCTGTGTATTGGACATATGGTTATTTCACGGATTTTTTCCAGGAAAGAGGCTGACTATTCCTTTGTAACTGTCCTTATTCTAAAATAATTATGCCACATTGTAAGAGGGCATTTTGCAACAATGATGCATTGTAACAGGAATGCATTATATGCAGAGAGCCACAGAGCCATAGAGCCATATGGCCAGTCGCAGAGCCACAGAGCCAGAGGGCGAGTCGAAGAGACAAAGGAATGACTACACATAGAGAAACGGACAGGAATCCATAGAGCTAGAGGGATGCCTCAAAAATACACCAAGAGCTCAATTGACAGAGCAGCTGAAGGTTGCAGAGATTCGCTTAGAGGTCAAGCAAAACCAGAAGCTCATGAGAGCTAGAGTCAAAGAGCCAAAGCCAAAGCTAGAGCTAGAGCTGAGAGCCAGAGCCAAAGCCAGAGCTGAGAGCCAAATCCAAAGCCAGAGCTAAGAGCTAGAGCCGGAGCCAAGAGCTAGAGCCATAGCCAAAGCTGACAGCCAGAGTGAGAGCCAGAGCCAAAACCAAAGCCAGAGCCAGAGCCGAGAGCCAGAGCTAGAGCCAGAGCCAAAGCCAGAGCCAAGAGAATAGAAAAGAGATCAAATGATCCTGTTGTTGCTAATATCTTATGTGTGCTAAAGATAGAAAGAGTTCCAGAGACAGTGAAAGAACTTTGAGGGAGTTGGTGCAATTTAGAGCACAAGATAGCTCAAAGCGCTGATTGAAGGAATCTAGTCCAGAGAAGCTTAGATCTGTTTGTAGAGTATAGATAGCCAGTGGGATAAGATGATATTCTAAACCCATAGGTTCAGTTGTAAACCAATGGAGATGAGCATGGAGCTTGTAAAAGAATTCAGCCATAATCCCACAGAGCCTAGTCGAGTTGATTAAAGCTCAAGGAGACATATCCCAAGATATTAGGGTGAACTCCATATTACATTGTTGTCTCATGTGTTTTCTTATTTTCTGCTTTTATTTACTTTTCTCTAAGTTTTATTTCAGCATAAGCAAACGAACTCAAAACACATTAACAATTAAAGTACAAAAACAAGCATACACCTATTTCAAGTTCTTTTGATTCTGCAAATTGTTAAGCATAAGCTAGATCTTGGGAATATATAAGCTTTGGAGTGGGAGAGGTTCTTGTAAGCTTGACAAGAATCCTTTAGTGCCCCATTTTAGATCAGCCCAATTAAGAGGAAATAGGAAGGCGGAGTAGGTCTCAGAGACCCAAACCTCCTAAACCAAACCATGGGAGCAAAACTATGGTGGCAATGGATGGATGGGGGAGCAGATCTATTGAAACAAATATGGAATCGTAAGTATAATATGCCTGTGGGAACCGAGGAAATCCTCAAATATCAAGACCCTCCCAACGGTTGTACGGTATGGAACTTGGTAGCTCGGAATAGACACCTTATCCAACAACATCACTTCTAGGAGGTTCGCAATGGAAAAACAACTCGATTCTAGATGAATTCATGGCAATAAAGAGGGAAAATGGTGGAAAGAAAGGAACTCATAGAAATATATCAGCAAACTAGGGATAGAAAAATGCATGTGGTGAAACAGTACTGGAAGGAATAACAGGGTTCGGAAAGCTGGAGAAGATGGAAGAAAAGAGAGGACTAGGAACAGGTGGTAGAAATAGATCAATGGGCCAACCTAGATAAAGAACTAAGGACAAGGCAGATAACAATCCACCAATACCCAGACATTTTGAGATGGGGCTACACTACTAAAGGAACCTTCACCATAAGTGAAGCCTATGATATCCAAGCTCGACATAAACAAGAAGGGCAATACATCTTAAGGAAAAAAGTCTGGAAAGGGGAATGGTGGCCAAAGGTAACCCACTTCCTCTGGATGGTTAGCAAAAGATGCATATTGACCTGGGATCAGTTTCAGAAACGAGGCTTCCAGGGGCCCTCCTTTTTTTGGCTATGCCACCAACACAGGAAAGACATGGAACATATCCTCAATAACTGCCCATTTGCGAAATAGAAATGGAGACAAATGCAAGGATTTTTTGAAAGGATGGACAGATACCAAAACAATATCAAAAGAACAATCCTACCATGGCAAAACCATATCTATTCCAGCCCTGTAGTAAATCGTGCTTGGAGCCTATGCCTAGGATTCACCCTATGGGCCATATGGAAGGAGAGAAACCATAGAATCTTCAAGAACAAAGTGACTTCGTAGTAAAAAGTATGGGAGGGTATTGTCTATAACATAAGGGAAACAATCTTGGCAAAACCATGGCACAAAGAGGACTGGCAAGTGTCGCCCCTAGAATCCTGAATCTTACAAAAGTTAAACCTAGCACTAGGGATGATTGACACCAAAGCATGGAAGACAAGCAATGTGGGCATGAACTCTGGGTCTTTACCCCCATGGAAGAAGGGTTCATAAAACTCAACTTGAATGGGACCTCCGAAGGAAACCTGAGAGAGGCAGGACTTGGGGGGCTCTTTAGAGACTCTCAAGCTCACACTTGTCTCATGTATGCAGAAAGTTGTGGGATTTCTAGTAACAACAAGGTAGAGTTCGTTGCAGTATGACAGGGCCTCCTAATAGCTATCAGAATGGGTTACAGAAACCTGGAAGTGGAAGGGCACTCAAGCTTGGTAATAAATACAGTGGAAAAATTAAACAATGGCACTAAGTGGGACAAACTTAGCCGGAATTGGAGGACTGCAAGACAGATCCAGGAGATAGGATAAATCATCCCCAAATTTGACTACGTACAGGTCAAACATATCCGAAGAGATGGAAACAAGGGGGCCGACTTCCTAGCACACTGGGGGTGTAACCATTAGCAATATTGAATGGAAAAGAAATGCCTGATTCAACCAACAGCCACAGCTTTTGAAACCCCAAAGGAAATCCTAGCCCTAGATCTCAGGCAGAGCTAGGAAAGCCAAAGTCGAGCAATCCAAGATCCCGATTAGGATGAGGGAGGGTGTCAGAGGTGACAGGCTGGGATGTGATATGGTCTATATAAAGATCATAATTACTATCGTCCCACACATGCTCATGGCAGGGGGTGCGGTGTCATGTGAAATGAATGCATGGACAGTGGGCTGGCAAGGTGCCAAAGGAAGGAATAAGGAAGGGTGGCAGAGAAGGTTAAGGCATTCGACGTGCTAGGAAAGTGAGAGTAGCTGTGGAGACGGGAGGCAACTCATAGCTAGATAGGGGCAAAGGAACCTTGGATACGGACAAGAAATGGTTTCCTCATATGTAATTCAGTCTCACTCCTGCATCAATTCCATGATCTGGTTGGGTTGCCCTATCAATTACATAATCTGGTTAGGGTTTTTCTAGGGGGGAGGGAGGGGAAAGAGGTCCTCCCAATGGGGGGTAGCATTGAATGGGAGAAACTGGGGGAGGACAGGGAGTGCCATGGCCTAGCTTTTTGTTTTGTTTTTATCCCATTCGAACCAGAATCTAGGCAATAACATGGGCAATGGTAGGTCGAGAAGATACGCGGGCCTTTACCTAGTTGCTCAGACCTGAGGAATAGGGGATAGCAGGTTTTCCATTCTTGGGGGGCTGGGTGCTGAAGGGAGACACAAGGAAGAGTTGCGGGCAAGGGATCAGGATATGAACCATGACAGTAGAATGCTAATAAAACCCTGGGGAAATGGGTACCTCCATGGTAGTAAGGGAAAATATAGGGACCTTGGGCGGTATTTGGGATAGAGGGGCAAGCATACCCATGGCTGGAAGTTGTTGGATGAGGGAGCTGAAAGTGGGTATAAAATCAAAGGCTAAGCTAGGCTTCGGATGGGTCTGAGGGCTTGGCTCCAGATGGAGCGGGATGACAGGAAATTGCACCATGTCAAGGGGGAGGGCACTTTGAGAAGCCCTGGGAAATGAGCCCGCAACCCAATTCCCTTGGCCACATGTGGGCTCTGGGATACCTTAACCCATAGATGGTAAACCATGGAAGAGAGGCATTGTGTGAATAGCGATGATGGGATGATGTGCAAGGGTTGATGGAACTAACTTCATTCGATTTTCCACAGGTCATCATTGCATAAATTATGGCTCGAGGAATGAGAGGGCGTGGTCGAGGTAGGAGAGGCCTGACCCACCAGACAAATAAGGGGTCAAGCACATCGAAAGCTCGTAGGGTCCGTAATCCTGTCGAGCACCTCATAGCAGAGGCATCAGTGACATACCAAGATGAGACAAATGAAGGAATTCAGAAGTTGATTAAAGATTGGGAAGTAGAGATAAAATAGGTATGTGAACCATAGGAAGAGATCAATGACTGGAGAATGATGGTCCCTGATCTAGGGAATACTCGTGGTAGAATTACACAATTCAAACACACCCTTTACTTGTATTTCTTAATGAAAAGTCTGCTTGGAAAAGTGATGGAACAAATCTTTGTGGGGATGGCAATCACAGTGCAAGGCCAGCCTAGTTATAAAAAAGACATGGAAAAATCCTATTTCAATTGCATAAACAAGAAACTAGGATGGACTGAATCGACCGCCACATCCCTTGGATCCTGGAGTTGTATGGAATGTCAGGGGAAACTGCTGAAGATCCTGCTCCTATAGCCTCTATCTCTGATGAGCAGAAAGAGTAGAAAGATTAGAATCCTCATGATTAGTTTTTTTTTATGTGGTTAGCTTTTAAGTTTCTTGTTGCATATGCTAGTTATTATAGTTATGTAGTATTTGGACATGAGATTGAGACTTATCTAGCTTGGCTAGAAAGACTGAAGCAATTTTGTTTTTAGATGGTGTATAATGCTAACAGTGGCCAACAAACTTGGTTTCCCCTCGGGGCAAGTTGAGGCCACCCGGTCAATCTGTTTGGTGTAAATTTGCCTAATATATAATAGAAAATGGATGGACTTGCCAAGCTTATATATATATATATATATATATATATATATATATATATATATATATATAATATATCAGAAATTACACAAATTTAGACTAAGTTATTCTACGTGAACACATGCATACCTCTTAATATGTGTGAAATTTTACAAAGACAAGCATTTAATTTAATGGAAAATTGACATATTATACAACACTAAATACTTTTCCAAAAAATATCATTAGGACAACCACACAATTCTCCACAATTTGTGTTTTTACTCTGATTCAAAATTCACACATTTAGCCTAAAAATGTAACCCATCTTCATGCTTTCACCCTAATACTGACAAAATCAACTACCCACGTGTCAATTTACAGTAATATTAGTTATAACATCAAAATGTTCTACCATTGATTATTTTCTCTTGTCCAGTTCCGATGTTAGCATATATTTTGTAATCAATTCAGAATTTCGTATAATGAATAGACTGTTTATATCTTTAACAATTTGCATGGCTTTTAGAAGCACATCACTTCTTCTATTCTCTGTTCTCTTACATTCAAAAATAAAATTTTCAAGTGTATTGATTATTTTGGACCATGCTGCTTTGATTTTCCTCATTCGAGTAGAATTTTACAGTTCTTTGTTTTTCTTGTCTAAATGAGACAACAATTCAAGCTTTTGACCAAATGAAAGCAAGTCATTGTTGATGAAATGCTTGTCTTCGGTTAACATTATTTGTGAGAAAATCGACAAATGAATTGATTTGTTATGCTAACCATAGTAGAATAGGAAATGTTTCCCATACATTCTTAATGATTTCTAATCTCTAGCATATATTACGGATTATATAACATTTGACTACGTTAACCAGTTGCAATGCTCCAATAGATGCATGTGATGTGCTAGTAGTGGGAATTAGGGATTTCTAAGTCTGTAATGTTACTAGAGTCATTAAAAAAGGACCCAAATTAAAATCATTTTCCAACATCTCTATTGTTTATTTCAGTACCAGGTTCTTTGTATTTTATTCCTCAATAGGCAATGCAAGTGCATTCCTAATAGCTTCATGCAATGCCAAAACATCTGTGACTGCAATCTAGACATATGAAGATTCGTTTCTGTCGTATCAATAATTTTTTTACCATGCATCCTTACTTTTTTAATTTTAACAAAGTTACCAATAAAATGAGAACTCTAGCAAAAAAACACAAAAAATCCTAAAAACAAAAATTGTTCATTCTACATCACCACTTTTTCTTTTCGGGGTAAATTTTCAACATTTTTTAAATGGCAATAAAAGCTAATAAAAGACAATTTTTTAGTGCCAAAAAACATCCTGAAAACGAAAAGTGATGATGCTAGAATAAAATATTTTTTATTGGGCTAAATTTTCAACATTTTCCCCACGACCAACCTCCTCAACTTATTTAGTTACCAAAACTACAGTAACCTTGGAACACTTTTTTCCCTCTTTTTTTATAACAAAAATAAAATTTTAAATAATCCCAATTAACTGCTTCATTCTTAAGGTTTGATAGACCATATCAATCTTAGTGGACGTTAATTATCATCATCAGCAGCAATGGCATTAAAGATAAAATATCATGACTCCGTAAAACCTTAAAATTCTAACAGTTTTTAGGAATGACATTAAGGATAAGATATCATGTCTATGAAAAGCCTTAAAATTCCAACATTTTTTGTCCATGACATTAAAGATAAAATGCGTATAACTATTTTCAACCATAGCATTAAAGATAAAATATTGTGACTACGAAAAACCTTAAAATTTTGACAACTCTTCAACCATGGAATTAAAACCAAATATCACGACTACAAAAAACCATATGTTATTCAATATATTTCAACCATGGCATTATGGAAAAATCATCTGACTAAAAAATATTTTAAAAATGAATACTTTAATTAAAGAGTCACTATACCAAGAATAATTTCTTTTTTAAATGTTAAAAGTATAGCTATTTTAAAATCTTAGCCTAAGACAACTTGATACATTGCAACAAAAATTTAAAAATCAACCATCCAATTGACATGCAGGGTAGGCAAACTCAACCTATTAGAATGAAATCTAAAAAATCAACCATTAAATTGACACATTGTGGGTGCACACTTGATCTATTATAATGAAAACTTTATAATCAACTATCAAGTTGACACATAATGGGGTTGGGTTGCTAGTCGAGGATCCTACAAAAGAAAAAACAACAACAACAACAACATAAATAAATAGATAAATAAATAAAAATACAAAATACAAAACAAATCAAAAATTAAAAGATAGAAAAAAAAATTAAAAGTAAAACTAAAACAAAACAAAAAACAAAAAAACCAAAAAACAAAAATAAATTAATAAATATATACAAAATATCTTCTGGAGAAATCACAAAGTAGCTAACTTACTATGGTTCATCATTAGGACAAATATAAAAAAACACACAAAAAATATATAAAAAACACAAAAAAAAAGCTGTAAAGTTGTCTTATTCTTCTTCGTGTTTTTTTGTCCTAATATGTTTGTTTTTTAAGGGTTTTCCAAACATGAGTTCTGGGTTTTTCTTTGCAATGTGTTTTTTTTTTTTTCTTGAATGATTTTTTTTTAAGTTTAAAAAAAAACAACATTAATATTTTGAGGTTAGGATTTTTTATAAATTTATATATCCTTAAAAATTACATGTTAAATAAAAGATTTTTATCAAAAAATTGAATAAAAATAACAAATTTTATGATTTTTTTACGAATTTGATATGCAAAGCTGATGATGACACTTGATGTTTTTTTTCCCAAATAAAATTTTAAGTAAAAATAACAAAAAAAAGAGTTAAAAAAACATAAAGCATACAATTAATAATAATAATAAGAAAACCAAATTCCTTAAATTGAAAATTAAAAACATAAATACAGG
>APFE031545341.1:139703-166518 GCA_000404065.3 Pinus taeda | reverse complement strand
TTTTTATTCAATTTTTTGATACAAATCTTTTATTTAACATCTCATTTTTAGCGAACATGTAGTGAAATACGTATTTTTTTAATTATATCTATATGCAAAATGTGTATTTTTTATCAGGTGTTTAAAATTATTATTTTTTAGCGACAATAATTTTTTGTGTATTGAAGTATTGATTAATGATATATAAATTTATAGAAAATCCTAACCTCAAAATATTAATGTTATTATTTTTCTTTAACTTTGGAAAAAAAAATCATTATTAAAAAACATTGCAAAAAAAAACACAAAACACATGTTTGGAAAACCCTTAAAAAACAAACATTCTAGGACCAAAAACAAAAATTAGAATAAGACAACTTGAAGAATGGTTAAATAATAAACATTTTGAATAAATTAACCACACTTAATACATTAGAAAATTTGTTGTGACAAAAATAAGCCCTCTAAATAAAATGGGTCGATAATGCATCAACGCTTTTCAAAATCACCATGAAAATCAATAACAATTTAAAAAAAATGTTCGTACTTGATACATAAGAAAATTTAAAGTGCCAAAAATATGCTCCAAAAAAAGGTGTATTCTGAATAACCACTTTTCAAAATCGAATGACTTTTTTGCTACCTTAAAAAAATGGGTAATCGGTCATTTTCTTGTTTGATCGGTAACTATATTTTTTTAATATTTTACTCTCTTTGTTATAGTTTTCATCTTCAAAAATGGAAAATTGATCATCGAAAATAGAAAATTCGTTGGCAATTTGCTTCATTATTTTATGTTTTTCATTCAAAGCACTACTAACTCAATCAAGTAGTGGAGTTTTAATATCCTCATTGACAGCTTCTTATTTGTAGAGGTCTTTTGCATTTTTCGAATTGAGGCTTCTTGTCATCTCTGGCAATTGATAGTTGACCATCAATAAATTGTGGACATTTGGAATCTTTTCGTTTTCTTTCACTTGAAGATGAAGACAAAGCACTTTCGAGTATGGAAAGAGAAGATTGTGCAACCTTTCCACTTATATGTTTACGCCTTGTTTCACTACTAATACTTGTTCCTTAAGTAATTTCTTTAATAGTCATTGCTCCTTCTTCATTATTGCTTGCATTACTGTGACTATTTTGGCTTTCACTTGCAACTTTTGTCAACAAGATCTTGCATTTGATCGTAGCTAGATGTTCGATAGATAGACCTTATGGATCAACACCTCATGAGCCTTCATATTCCTTTAAATTAAAACAATGAAAAGACCTCGCAAACTCTGCAAGTTGATTCTATTCTTCATAGTTACTCGAATAAAGGTAGATGGCAAAGAAATAAATTATTTCTTCTTTTTCTATTCAAATTTAATCTTCTAATTGTAATATTGTCCGTAGACTTCAACAACAAAATACCTATCCATAATAAATTTTGGAAGCAATAGAGGTTTACCTCGAAACCCATAAACTCGAATAACTGTATTATTTTCTATGTCTTCATGTATGCCATTCCCCCAAAGGAAAACTTATGCTTCGCTGAATATTCGATGGGGTTGTCGTCAAGATATCATGAAAATAGCTTGTTTTACAAAAATATCTTGAATTAGATATAAATTTGAAATAGGTTGTTTCTTCCACAATATGGGATAGAAGAACTACATCGGTTCTTTATCAACACTTAAATTAGGATTATGTGGCAGCTCATCAAAAGTGTGACTTGAAACGAGGGTTGTTATCGGATATGCCATCATGAAAAACCTATTTCTCTTCTACAAATCTACTAACTAAAAACATAGTTCATCTTAAATAATACCAGCCCAGTCGAATACACAATTTATTTTATATGAGTAATAGAGCACATAGAGAATGGAACTTGGCACAGTGGAAATAGTTTCTAGGCCCATTAAACATGCATACAACCAACAAAAATATCTTAATGGTTCTCTAACTAAAGTGACATCTATAGAGGAAAGATCATAAGGAACCTGAGAATCTAGCAAAGTAACTCTTGTAAGATTTCCAAGCCATGTTCCTCTGATACTAGAAATCTAATTTCATTTAACAAACCTAACCGCATATTCAGAACCGGTAGCTTCAATATCTACCTAAATGTCTGCACACACAAATAAATACCAATATCTTTGGCTGATAATATAACTGTTTTTGTTTCCAAATCAAACTTATTTGCACATAAATAAACTACTTCACTGAAATCAAATACCTCTAAAACACATGCTTTATTCGTTATTCCATTAGACCAAATCTTATCATTATTCTTGTCTTGCATAAATAGATTCACATATCACTCATATGTAGTCGACCACTGAAAGCTCTGATTGATAAATGCAAGCAAGTTAATAGTATTAATGTAAATAACTTTTTTCCTTCCCCTTGAAGCCAATTCTCCCACAAACTTTCAAATTTTTTGTCAACCAACAACACTTTCAATGCACTATAGGTATAGATCAACGATATGCTAAGAAAGCACCATTTGTTACTACTTTGTCTGTGAAATCCCTTCTACATGACGTTTCCAATATATAGCAGCTTAGTGTAGTAAAATATGCATTTACGGAAAATAGTATAAATAAATCACATAATCTAAACCCGCCACAATTCTGGCCAAAAAATAATAGAAATTCTGACACAATCTTTAGAAAACCGAGCACTGTTTTTTATTTTTTAAATGGATTACAATTGTCAAACTACAGGATTTTTCGCTACCAGAATAGTTACTAATAGTGCTAAATTCTCTGTTGTTTTCCATTTCCGATAAATATTATTATTTTCCATGTGAACTGTATTTTACGAAATAAATAGCAATTAAAAAATAGTAAAATAGATGTTTCTGATAAATAGAACAAATAGTTTAAAAATCAAATCTAGAAATTAGAAATTAGTTACTCCATGTATGAAAAAAATTAAATGTGGATATTTCCTAATAATGATAGCTAGCTTATAGGTTTTCAACAATCGGACCCACTACTATATTGATGTCTGTGTAAAGGTAATAGCATTTACGTTTCTTATCACTCATTTATCTGTTCATTTCAGCAAATGGGTATTAAATTGTTAATGTCATTATACCATCTACAAAAATGGAAAAACTGCACTCCGCACAATGAAAGCATTTTGCTTTTGTGTTTCTTATTCTTCTCATTTCTTCCACTTCAACATAACAAAAAATTTCAATTCCACCACTTTTCTATATACAGTATACGCCTCTCGCATTGATTACAATTACCAGCAAAAATTTAGCTCTAACATCATTATTATTTATTTTTCTTGTGAAATTGGTAAAATTTATTATAAAATAATGTCATTTAATTAATAAATCTCACAGTGAAACAGGTTTTTATATATATCATGAGTTATATAAATAATTCTCCATATGCATTTATTCCTTGCGAAGCCTCCACATGTGCACAATAACTTTGGTGTAGCTAGTTTTTTATCCAATAATGTTTAACAAATACTCGTTTACAATTGACTATTGTAACTTTTATGACTTGCAACATAAGCTTTAATATGGGTTTCGCACAACAAAAAATTCTCACAATAAAAACAAGTTTCTATGTTAATTAGGTATTTTTTTTAAACTTATTTGCTTTAAACAAATATATTGTATATGTCTATATGAAAAACACTTATAGAAACTAGTTTAAAATTGACCATTGCAAAACAAATATCTAATAGTTCAATGTATAATTATTATTATTTATTATTATGATCATATGTTGTTGTGCGGATCTTTCACACCAAGCAGTTTCCCCTGTATTAGGGAAACCCTTATCCTAATTCTGGTAGAATGAAAATTGTGTACAATGAAACATTAATGTGTGCCATTTTCACTTTTCTACATGCATTCATAAATAAAGACGACTACAACATAATAGTATTTCTTTCTATCTCAACAACCCTCAATAGTTAACAACATAAAGAATTGGAGGCACCTCTCTGGGGGCACCTTCTCGCCCTCCTTCCCTCACTCCCCCCAGCAAATTCACTTTTGACCAGTACCCTCGCACTCGCAGCAGGAGCGGGTGCTTTCTGTGGCCCAGTCAATTCCTTGAGCCCAGCTCTCCAGGTTCCTTGTCCTCACCCTCCTTCGGATCTGCAATCTTCACTTTTAATTGCACCCTGAACCGTCCTCGGATCATAGCCCATGTCTCGGGGCTCTTTCTCGAGGAAGCTCGGGAAGAGGGCAAGTCCAGTGTTCCTCAAGAGGACCCAGGCTTAGTTCCTATGCCGAATTCTGGCTCCCTGAGAGCTATAGAGACTCTGACAAGCAATGTTAATGACACAGTGATGGAGCCAAAGGCCCCGGGTTCGTCAGTGAACGAGGATGCCCAAGCGTAGGATCTGGCTGATGGTGACTGGTGCAAGATCGTGGAGGAGCCTCCAGGTGCCTAATTCATGCTCAGCAGCTCCGTCTCAGGTTATGCGACCCAGTATTGAGGACTTCTTGTCAATGCTGACAATTTTTGTAACTGCTATTACGTCAAGGGTTAATATGCATGTTTTTTGTAACGCCTGTAAGCTTAGCAAGGCCAAGATGGGTAACTCTAGATCCCCTATGTGGGACTGCATAACATGGCCTAGTCCAAAATCTCTATTCTGGACAATTTTCTGTTTCAAGTTGCCTTTCCCTCTGGGCCGCTGCTTCTTATGCTAGTCATGTTGTAACTATATTTATTTAGAAAAAAAAAACAACATAAAGAATTGTATTCAGATTCAATGCTAGTGACAACATATGCAATAAATACAAATTCACATGTAAAACATAATTTAAGAATTATTTAAATATCTCGTAAAAAAATCTGAGTATTAGAAAAGAGTAAATAGAAATTCATTTTAATTATTATTCATTACAGAACACTGGATAATATATAAAAGTGCAAAGAAAATAATAGTAAACATTTTTTCATTTACTATATTTTGTATAACATTCGAGGACTCAGGTCCATACAACATCCGATGTCAAACTCTATCTCCTAATTATTTACTAATTTAGAAAACATAGAAAAAATAGTAATTAGAATTCAAATAAGTTATGATCACAAAGTCATTGTCCACGAAATATGCATTGTTGCATAAAGCACTTATGAAAATGTCAATAGTTCAATTACAAATGTGTCCTAATGACAGCTGCAATTGCAATACTATCAACTGCAATCTCCAAAATTCATCTGCAACAGATAATAAGGAACTACATTCAGGAATTATAATATTCCATTATAACACATACATAAGGTCTAAATATTTAAATTCTTTGAAAAAAATGTTCCAATGTATTAAAACACTTACAATATGCAAAAGAAAAGTCTAATATTCTTCAACTCTCAACTATCTCTCACAATTAGGCTTCCTACAATGAATTCCTTCACTTTAGCTTCGATGAATTCTTTCATTGGAGCAACGATAATGTCCTACTTAACATTTTCATTGAATATCTCCTCCTCAATATCCTTTTCTTCTTGTTGCAATCGTAAAACTGAGGTAGAGTACTCTTCGTTAACAACAACAAAAGTAATTAGCCATTTGTTAATTTCCTTTGCACTAAAATCAGTTATATCATCAAACTTTGTTTCCTATGATTATTTCAGCTTCTCAAATCAACCATCATCTTCTCCTTTGCAATTAATCTAGATTCATATGTCATGGATGGACCATTTAAATTTTGAATAATTGCTACCGCCTTGACATATGCGTCTGCTCTTTTATTTTCTACGTTTCCACACTCAAAAATAGTATCTTCCAATGTTATGATTTTCCAAAACCTTGCAGCCTTTATTTGCCTCATCTGATCAACATTAGACAGTATTTTTTATCTCTTTCTAGTTCAGACAATGAATCAAGCCTATGACCAAAATTTAACAGGTCGATGTCCACAAATTCCTTATCTCCCTCCAACTCACTTTTGACCAATTCGATAAAAGACCTTGTTCTCTACTTTAAATACCAAAGATCAAAATCAACTTGTAATGTAGATTCAATAATCCATAATCTTTCAAATATATTATTAATTATATATGATTTCACTACACTCAAATGATTGACAAATTTCTCAAACCTATTAGATCCATCAGGTATCGCCATTGGAGTCTTTAGCAAAGGACCCAAGTTCAAAGCATTTTCTACCACTTTTATTTTTGTCTTCAACTTTAGATTTTCTACTTTTCATCGATCAATAAAAATGCAAGCACTTCAACACCAGCTTGATGTAATTTCATCAACCCAGGCATTGCAACTGAAGACACATTAACATTCAATTATGTTTGATCAACAGCCTTTATGTTAGAAATTTATATTCTTTCAATCTTCAATATCTTACCGCCCTTGTCATAATTTGCTTCCTGCCATGTGACAAAATTCTCATCAAAACTAATGTCCTCTTTAGAAATTTCATCCATTATTATCTTATTTTCTTGCAAAGAAGCACTAACCCTATCAGGTAGTACAACACTATCAACTTCCACATCCATCATTTCTTCAATACTCTTTGCTTCAAGCGCACTCTTGGATCTAAATGATTCACCAATATGTGCTCTTTCTAGAGTTACTCTACAAGGATACCCTTCATCAACCCCACCATCTGATAGCCTATTGGTAACCAGTTTTTTTCTTCCAATACTTCTCTTTCTTTTCTTTCTAGTAGATGAATTGACACCAGTACTGCATGTGCAAGATTGATATTTTCTCGCATGGTTTGTGCCTCTTTTCTTATGTATTTCTCTCATCGTGATGATCTCTTTTTCAGTAACTTGTTCAACATCCACTAGTTTTTTTTATCAACACTATGACTTTACTTTCCCTACTCTCTACTTCTTGGAAAAAAGTTATAATATCTCATAGACTCAAGGTGATATGTGAACATTATTCCTCTATAAAAGCCTTTAATAGCTTCAACTTCACTTAAGTTGAAATCATCTAAAGACTCTGCAACAACAAGAGCATGAGCCATATTCTTCACATTCATTTTTCCAATAGTAAATGGAAAAGAAATAAATTGTCTCTTATTTTTTTGTTCAAATAAATAGCTAATGGTGATATTGCGTATAGAATTCAGTAAAAAAATACCTATCTAGAACAAAAGTTCGCAAAAACAATGGCATATATTCAAAATCATAAATTTGCATAACCATATTTCTTTCTATTTCCTCAAATTCCCCCTTGCAAGGTAAGATAGCCTCAGCCTCTATAAATATTTGAGGAGGCTCTTGTCCAATTGCCATGTTATACACTTGTCTCACGAACACATCCTGAATTAAGAAAAAATTTAAGACGCTTCATTCTTCCACAATATAGGATATCATAACTGCATTGGTTCCTCAGGAAACTTGAATATAGGATTATAGGGCAACTTTTCAAACACATGCCTTGACACGAGAAGGGTTATCATATATGACATCATAAGGAACCCATTTTTCTTGGGTAATCTATGTAACTAAAAAGGTAATTCATTGAAAATAACACAAGCCCAATCGAACATACAATTATTTGTGTATGTCTCATAAAGCACATAGAAAATCTATTTCGGAACATGTGATGTACTTTATAGGCCTGCTACATGGGAAAATAGCCAACAAAAATCCCTAGACAATTTCCAAAACAAAGAAATATCAATAAGAGAAAGATTGGAAGGAACCTTAGAACTTGTATAAATGAATTCCCGCAAAATGTCAATTTCGCGCCCTTCTGCCTCTAAGAGACTATCCACAACGGATAATTCTAAAAGTTTGCTTAGTTCCTATAACTTGAATAACATTATAAATACATTACAATTCAGAGAAACCTTTATAGCTCCTAGCTTAATTTCCTTCTTTCTGAAATAAAAATTATATGCACAGAGATAAACAATTTCTCTGCAATTAAAGCCCTTTGGAACACACACAACATTCTCGAATCCAATGCTCTAAATCTTATCATATGTATTTTCTTCCATTGACAGATTCACATATCACTCATAAGTTCTTGACCAATCAAAGTTATCATCAATCTCAGCAAGTGAGTTAACCATATCACTGTAAACAACCTCTTTCCCTCGGTTGTTGCCCATTATTCCTTTGCAGCGGAGGGAATAAAATGTTGTCAATGAATAACATATTCAAATCCCATTCTAGTATACAATTCCCCATTTTCCCCACTAACATTGATTGTTACTATTAATCATGTGAAAAACGGTTAGAGGCGACACTCTAAGTAAATAGCAATTAAAGATAGAAAAACCAAGTTTTACGCACAATAATAGGAAAAAAAATTGAAAATATAAAATCATGCTATGCATTTACTACGCACTTTGTTCTCGCTTCAATATCATTGATATATACGCCCTAAGAAACAAAAAATTGCAATAACTGGTACTTTCATCTACATGGAAAAGAATTACGATTTCACCCGATCATTTTCATAATAGTGGAAATGGATTCAACGCAATCAAAAACCCCATCGGAAAATTTGCCAAGAGCACCAAAAATCACTGCAAACTGTTTTTTTAATGCTTTTTTTCGCTGTATTTTTTTGTTAACATATATGACTGACACCCAAGATGATGAAAATTGATAACTGCAACCTTCAATTACAAAAAATCCCCACCATACTTTTTCAACAACGTATCCGAACTTCCTATATTTTTCAGTCAATTTTGAAGACCCGAAAAGCTATTGATTATGTCGCACTCTAACTAGATTGTTTTTGAAAGATTTTGGTAATAGATATCAAGATTCAAAATTTAAAAAAACAAAAACAAAACAAAACAAAAATGATTCAAACACTTTCAACATGCAATTTCATCAAAATTTTCCCACCAAATCCCGTAGAAAATTTTTTTATCGCCGTAGAGTAATCTAAAGAGACCACAAATTCATTCAGAAAATAGTGAAAATTCCACCATTATTTTTGCTAAAATCCTGCATAAACTTTGGGAAATTTGGGTTACAGCTATTAGGCTTCAAGATTTTGGGTATCTAGGGAGTTATTGATGGTGTTGAATCAAATCGTTGGATTTTGGTGAAAACTAATTCTCCGGGTGAATTTATAACCTATATTCAGCTACCCTCTATGACAAATTGATTTGACAACTAATCGCACTACTTTGTAAAACCAAACCAAATATGATTTATGAATAACATGACACATCTATTTTTTCGCAAAACTTGACACACATTTATGATGTAGTACAGACTTTATTCTGCATAGACACATTTAATTTTAAACTCTTTGTTTTTTAAATTGCGAAAATAATATAATTAATGAAATTTAAAACTCGTAAAACTATCAATAATACCATAAAAATAGCAATTATATAATGAATCGACTTCACAACTACTCCCCGCTACTTTGTAAAACCTTAGCAGAATTGATTTATGAATAGCTTAACACACTCATTTATCACACTATCATAAAGGAAACCAAAGTTTACAGAATATTGCAAAGTATTATTGAGAAAAGTTTAATGAACCAAAAATTCACACCATTGCCAAATCGAAAAGGAAAATACGTATATAACCTTGAAGTATTGTACAACTTATGTATCCCATAGACAATAGTTTATATAAGGCAACAGAAGCTCAGATAATACTCCAAGCTCCTAAATGAAATTTGCAAAGAGAAAATGTTACACACCCACTAATTTGTTTGTCACTACAAATATTTTTTTCCCCTTACAATACTAGCTATTTCAAATATTTGCAATCTCATTTCACTAGAAATCACCACCTACCACTATTTTGCATCTGAAACGTGTTACAAAGATAAAACCGCCATCCATATTTTTCATCGTCTCGATGTATGTCCTCCTATTAATAGAACACAGAGCTGCAGCTAATTACAAGTCATCTCAGTGTTCAATACACTGAATACACATATGCTCATGCATTCAGAAAATCACATAAGCATGAAAACATCAAATCTAAAAACATGGTTTTCATACACTTTGAACGTAACACAACTGCATATATATAAAAATGTAGCATTTCTTGTGTGAATAGACAATGTGCAAAACATATGACAAGGATGGATGTATGGTAGTAGAAACATATCAATACATACATGCCTAGTAAAAGATCAATAAATCAAGTGTATACTTAAAATAGGTTGTGAAATACATCCCAAGATAAGGACTAAAAAAATATATTTATATATGTATTATCTTAGTAAACTTTGCACAAAACTTTCGCATGACATCCACACATGCACAACATCCTCTGCACAATTTTGTCTGCACAACTACTTCTGCACTCAATAACACTCTTAATTGACATTCGAAACTTCACACATGACACCTTCGAACATCTAGCTTTGAAATTGATATTAACTAATGATTATACGTTGTGAAATACGTCCGTAAATAAAAATTAAAAAATAATATTTGTATATTTATTATCTTACTAAACTTTGAACAAAAATTTAGCATAACATCCGCACACGCACAACCACCTCTGCAAAACTTTATCTGCGTAGCTACTTCCACACTCAATAATTCCCTTAATTGACATTCGAAACTCCACACATGATACCTCTGAACAACTAGCTTCACACAACCACCTTTGTACAACTTCTTCCACACTTCCGAAAAACATTGCTAAACAATAATTAAAAAAGGCAAAGCCTTCCGCACATCCATTTTACCGTACAACACTCTTTTTTCACAGGAATTGAAATTACATTTTTTAGCACCCTCATCTACGTAAAAGACCTTCATCCTCCCACATATACTCTGTCCTCCGCATGGTAAATGTTTCACACAATGACCCCAGTGCTCATTATGCAAAGGAGCTCAAGTCTATCACACATACTATGTACTACGCACAAGCAAACATAATAATATCAATTCAACACTTGTTCATCCCTAACCCCACGCCCTCCCCCAATGCAAACAACCTGCAACTGCATGAATTCTTGCATCATTGAGCAAAGCATTAACATCATAGTTCTCTGCAACCACATCAATAGCTAACTTCACACAACCACCTTCATACTGTTATTTTTATACATGGAAAAAACGTTCCTAAATAATAATTTAAAAATACAAAGCCTTCCGTACATTTGTTACACAATGCAAAAGACCCTAGTTCTCCCACAGATACTCTTACGCACAACAAAACTATATCAATTACCGCATCGTTCATCAATATCAACACACTCACTATGCAAACAACCCCATCTCTCTGGAAAACTATAATATTAATTTGACATTTTTTTCACCCCCCTCTCCGAAGCCTATGCAAACAAGTTGCAACTGCATCAATTCTCGCATCATTGAACATAGCACTACAAAACAACCACATCAATTCTCGCATCATTGAGCAGAGCGCTAACATAACATTGACAGTGTCAAAGCACTTCACAAAATTACTTTTATTTTAATTTTACAATGAATTGTCACACATTTCAAAAAAAAAGAAAATAAAACGATCTCCACTAGGAGAATTATGTCCCATCAGAGCTTTCTTGGCCAATCAAAAATTAGAAATAACATTTACTGAAAATTGAATAATAATTTTTAAATTTATGTAGAGAAGAAAATGTTAAATATTTTCATTAAACTTTGGTTAAAATTGCAAAAACACAACTAAATAAAGTATAGTCAATGCAACGCAAAGGGAACACCATAATCCCTAACAAAATAAAGACTAATAATACTATTAAAAAGAAATTTTTAAATGAAATGAAATTCTTAATTGTGAAAATACACATTTTCAGTATCATTTCTACTACTAAAATTGATATCTTCATGATTTCATTCTCATCTTCCAGTGTCAAGTCACTAAAAACGAGCTCAAACTTAAAGCAAAGCATTGTATGACAAAAAAAATAGCATGCCAACTATCTTTGTATGATGCAAACGATTAACTTGTATTAAATTTAGCGAAAATAAAGAAACTGATCGATAAAATCCCTGGAAGTGTCAATTGAGTAATCAAATATTCTCTGGAAATTACAAAGAGAATGAAATCATTAGGCCTTCTTCTTGGAGGAGGCAGGAGGCAGTGATAAACGAAGCGCCATTCAGAGAAATGAGGGAAACTTTGTGGGTTTGAAGATTAAAATATTCATAAGAAATTGGTACTTTATTTTGGAAATTTCAATTTGAAATTATGTTTTATTCTGAAAATGTGAGGAGGGAAAAAAAAAAATATTATATATATATATAATAATTATAATTATATATAATATATATTAATATATATAAAACAATGTGTAATTTTAAATAACAAATTTTATTAAAAACAATATAATTATTTAAAATTCTAAAAACATTATTATGCTTTAAATTTAAATTTAAATAACATATTCACACTTTTTAATAACACTTTCCTTTTTAAATTTTAACATCAAAAAATAAAACATTTATCTTTATATTTATTTATATATTTCTTAAATTAAAATTAAATTATTAATATCTAATAATGTAATAAATTAGAATTACATGTAGATGTAATTATCGAAGAAGAGCTCTGCAACTAGGGTTGGTTCTGATGACTCTCTGAGACGGCGCAGACAAGCACGACTCAGCACCCTCTGAAGGCCTGACCTCCTGATCTTGACAGAGCGCCGCAGGCATAACTACAAAGCATATGGAACCCCCGCAGGGGGGGGCCCCCAAGCCCTCCCCCGTGTCCAACACCTTGCCGCCGAGGAAAACAGGGTCTATAATGTTTGGTTCGATCCACGCAGAGAAGGATAACAATGAGAAGCCACAGAAGCATACGCCCAACGCACCTGCTAGTCAGTGAGACAAGCGCAGTGAAATACCGCAAGGAAAAGACAAGATAGAGGAAAAGACCACGGTTACCTCGAACACATGCAAACCAATAGTAGCTGAAAGACCCAAGATAGAACTGCCCGGTCAAAAGATTAATGAATGAATCCAATACATAAAGGACCATGCGCTCATAAGAAAATTTATAGGCTTCTGGCCAATAGAAAAATCCTTGTATAGCTGGATCGCTGCTAAATGGAAACCCAAGGGCCACATAACATTGCAGCTAGGACCGAAGGGATTCTTTACTGTGATATTCTTGTGCCTAGAAGACAAGTTCATAATCATGGATGAAGGGCCATACTTTTTTAACTCAGCAGGATTGTATCTAAGGGATTGGGTAGCACGATTTAACCCAGACAAGGAAGACCTCATCTCGGCTCCAGTGTGGATCAGAATGTACTCACTTCCAGAGGAATATTGGGATGAAGGGCTGCTCAAAGACATTGGAAATGGACTGGGGGACTACATAAAAGCAGCTGAAGAAACGAAGCTCCGAAGATACACATCCTATGCCCACATCTGTGTCTTCATGCGCCTGGATAAAGCCCTTCTGGACTCGGTAAATCTCTCTCATGATGATTTTGAATGGATTCAACAATTGGATTATGAACATGTACCTTTTCACTGCCATAAATGTCATGCTCACGGGCATCTCTTTAGGGATTGCCCGCTAAACGCCAAAGCCTCTGTTTCCGATCCCTCTAATCTGCCTACCCAAGAGGGTTTTGCCAAGGTCCCTAGCCGCAAACGAGCACATTAAAAACCTTCCACCAAGAAAAAATCCCAGCAAGATATGGTTTCTATCCTGTCCACAAGTAATAGCTTTGAAATTCTAGCACAAGCCACAGAAGAGCAACCCTTAAGCTCGTAGCACAACTCCATGCCTCTCTCCTCCTCTCCACTCCTTCACCCCCCTGGTTCCTCTCATGTATCTCTCTTCCCCAGGGATGACACTGCAATCCCCAAAGAGAGCCAAAAGGGACTTGATGGGAATGCAAAGGAAATTGAAGTGGAGGGAACTCCATTTAAATCAGGTGGAACTCCCATAGCAAACCCGAAAAACTGTGAAGGAACATCCAAAGCCATGGAGACGGATGAACCACTAAATCAATCTTGGCAACTAGCGCTTATCTCAAAGGAAAGCAGTCAAGTGAAGCATATGGATGAAGAACCAGAGAGCATAGATCTAAAATGTCTAGACATTTTTGGATTGGAGCAAGCTTGTAGAAAAAAGGAATATGACAAAATCCAAGAGCATCAGCTCAGTACTCTAGAAACAATATTATCCAGAGCATATCAGCAACAACAATTGGGCATACACTAGGAAGCCAATGGGATGGCAACCTCCTTCCAAAGGACTCCAAAAAGAGGGGGAGAAAGATAGATCTCCAGAGAACTATAGCAGTAGGGAAAATCCTGGTCGACTCAGGCAGATATGCTAAATTGACGAAGTACTATAGGCCCACTCCACACAGTGAACAATGAAGCTCACCTCATGGAATGTAAGAGGGCTCAATAGCCCTGGGAAACTTAGAATGATTAAAAATATGATAAGGCAAGAACAACCCCAGATTTTCTTCCTACAGGAAACAAAATGCAATAGTAACACCCTGGGAAGTATCCTCTCAAAAGCTTGGCCAGGATGTAACACAATGGAAATGGATACATCAGGAGCTTCTGGAGGCTTAGCGATTACATGGAATACGCAAGCAATATTGTTGTCAAATTTCCACACATCCCACAACCCCATCCAGGAAACATTTCACATAATTGGCACCAACATACATGGTCACCTGACCAACGTCTACTTTCCGCAGGACACTCCCAATAAAATTGCTCTTCTAGACACCATAGCAACCCTCAACTCCAACAGAGAACATTCTCTATGGCTCATAGGTGGAGAATTCAATATGATCACCAAGTTAGAGGAAAAGAAAGGAGGTCGGGACAAGTTGGATCAGGAACGTACCACTTCAAAGATTTCATCCACAACAACATGCTTATCGACATGAAAACTCACAATGGCATGCACACTTGGAGGAATCGCAGGGTTGGGAGGTATCAAATTGCTTCGAAGCTTGACAGATTCCTCATCACAGACAATGCAATACATCTCAGAGGCGACCTCTCAGAATTCATTCTCCCATACTCCGGTTCTGATCACTGGCCTATAGCGCTCCAATGGCAGCGACCAGGCAACTCTACCAGATGTCCTTGCAGATTTGAGGCATGCTGGTTATCCCATCCCACTTTCAGAGACTTCATCAGACAAACTTGGAACAACTTCACGGCCCCAACAAGATCAAAAATGTTCCAATCCCAACAGAAACTCAAATATATGAAAGCCCAAATCAAAAGATGGAATAAGGAGACTTTTGGCAATATCTTTCAAGCCCAGCAAAACCTCAACAAGGAAATGAGGGATCTCCAGCAACAGATAATAACATAGGGGTACAAGGAAGGAACTCTGGAACAGGAGAAGCACATACATAATCAATTGGAGGAGAGAAACAAGCAGGAATAGATTCTTTGGAAGCAAAAATCCATAATTAGATGGCTGAAAGAAGGCGAAAGAAACACCAAATTCTTCCACATAACCACTATTCAAAGAAGAATGCACAATACTATCTCCTTTATCCAAAAGCAAGGGGGGGGAAGAGTGGAGGACCATGCCGAGATCGAACAGGAATTAATCAATTACTTTCAGGATGTTCTACAAGAACCTCAAATTGACAAAAGGAATGCTATAGAAAAGATCACTCAACATGTGCCAAAAGTCATCACAGAAGACCACAACCAACTCCTTCTCTGACCTGTATTTCCTGAGGAGGTGGACTTAGCCATGAAACAGCTCAAGGAAGGCAAAGCACCGGGGCCGGACGGCTTATCACCACCTTCTTCCACTCATTATGGGAGCTCATAAAAGGGGAAGTATGGAAAGTAGTAGAGGAATCTCGATCTCTTCACTGGCTGTGGTCGTCACTCAACTCAACTTTTATTGCTCTCGTTCCCAAAGAAGATAGCGCTTCCACTCTAGATAAATTCCGCCCAATTGCACTCTGCAATGTCATCTACAAGGTCATCTCTAAAGTCATTACAAATAGGCTGAAGCCACTATTACCACTTCTCATATCACTGGAACAATCAAAGTACGTTGAAGGTCAACAAATAATAGACGGCATTATCCTCACTCATGAAATCATACACTCCCTCAAGATATCCAATCAGGCAGGTATGATTCTCAAGATTGACCTCTCCAAAGATTTTGATAAATTAAGTTGGACTTACATTCAAAAAATGCTAAATGCTTTTGGTTTTTCACCAATGTGGGTACGTTGGGTTCAAAGTGTAATCTCCTCCACTTTCTTCTCCCTTCTCATAAATGGCATCCCCTCTCGACCTTTCAACCCCTCCAGAGGTATCAGACAAGGGGACCCTCTATCTCCTTTCCTTTTTGTTCTAATGGTAGGAGGGCTTGGGAGACTCATCAAGCATGCCCTTCATTCCCAGCTTCTGAAAGGAATCTCCATTTGCAATAACCCTGCTACCACCCACCAACAATTTGTGGATGACAATATGCTCTTTTGTTACCCATCAGCTCAAGAAGCTACCATATTTAAAGCCCTTCTGAAGGACTTCTCAGATGCCTCAGGTACAAGCATCAACAAAGCCAAATCGCAAATATTTTTCTTTCACACGCCTCCCATCATTCAACATGCCATTGCCCACATTCTTGGTTTCCCCATAGCCACCCTACCCTCCAATTACCTTGGCGCCTCTCTCATCGATTCTTCCATTAAGAATGCCTCCTGGTGCAGACTCTTAGAGAAGTTGGAATCACGCCTCTCCTCATGGACTTTTAGAGCTTTGAACATAGCCAGTAGATTAGTCCTTATCAAAGCGATGCTTCAGGCAATGCCCCTATATCTCTTCTCAATCTTGGCAGTGCCTAAATGGGCACTTAAAAGAATCAGAGATCTTCAGCACAACTTTCTGTTGGGAACACACGGAACAAATCATAAATGGGCCCTTGTTAAATGGAATACTACTTGCAAACCTAAGGAAAAAGGAGGCTTAGGTCTGAGAGACCCTAGTCACAGCAATGAAATCATGGGTGCGAGAATCTGGTGGCAATGGCTCACAGCACCAAACAAGCCCTGGGGGGTCATCTAAACAGCCAAATATGCCAACCACAGACCAATGGAGGAGCTAATCAGATTCACCCCTGTTGAGAAAGGCTCGTTGATGTGGAACGCTACCATTCAACACTTCTCGCTGATCCAACAACACAGCTTTTGGGAGATTAGAAGTGGTAATATAGCTCGTTTCTAGACAGACGCTTGGAATTAGCTTCCCAGGCTTGACGGCTTTCTTAATTTTCAGCCCAGCTATGATTGGGAGGAACGACAAAAGGAAACGGTCCAACAATAATGGTCACAGGAGATCAACCAAGGCTATAGACAATGGAAGCACCCTGACAGACTGATAAGAAATATCAACAACCAGACAAGAGAAAACCTGGAAAGAGAACTCCAAAAACGAAGAATTAGATACACCGAAGGTAATGATTTATTGAGATGGGGATATACCCCACGGGGCTTCTTCACCACGAAAGAAGCTTACAAAATCAAATGCCAAGATGATGCGCCTCAGGACCCCATCTGGGGAAGGGTCTAGACTCCGGACATTTGGCCCAAAGTCTCAATTTTCCTGTGGCTCACTGGGCATTGTAAAATTCTAACTTGGGACAATTTAAGAAAAAGGAACATACAGGGGCCCTCCATATGCCCCAACTATCATTCTCAAGAGGAAACGATACAACATCTCTTGGACTCCTGTTCTTTGGCCAACCATCTATAGGAGAAAACTAGTTTCCACTATCAAAGAAATTGCCGAACATCTGAGGACATCATTAATTCCATACGCCTCTGGCACCAAAGTCCCTACAAAAGTGCTATCGTAAACCATTTATGGAGAATCATACCTGGCCTCCTGACATGGACTATATGGAAAGAAAGGAACAAGCGTATTTTCAAAGACCAAAGCACACCATCAGAAATCATCTGGGACAAGTTTGGCAAGAACCTGGAAGAAACTTTGTCGCTTGAAACGTGGCTTCCGGATGACTTTCCCACGTAGGCTAATGAGAAAACAATATGGGAAAATTGGAACCTCCAAATCTAGCAAGGAAGCCCTGATTGCAATCCTATAGGAAAAGCAAGCATCAGCACGCATCTTTGGCTCCCCCCCCCCAAGACACAGATTTAAGCTCAACTTTGATGGAGCTTCTAAGGGTAACCTAGGGAATGCAGGCTTTGGCGGCATTTTTAGAGATCATAAGGGCTCTCCTCTCTTAATCTACTTCAGCAACATAGGATGGGACACAAATAACTCAGCTGAACCAGAGGGTCTCTGGCAAGGAATACTCTTAGCCCAACACCATGACTTCCAGCCTTTGGAGATCGAAGGAGACTCCCAACTCCTCGTCAACATGGCCAAACAGCTGCTCAATGGAGCTCATGTGAATAAAATCTCCACTAGCTGGAGACTTGAGGCCAGACTGGAAGCCATAGAAAATATTCTCAACACCAATAGAGCAATCATTTTCAGCCATGTTAGGTGGGAAAGCAACAAGGTAGCGGATCTCCTTGCCAACCTGGGAGTTGAAAATAGGCACTCTCTCCTAACAGGGGCCCTAGATATAATTCAGAATCATGAACAGAAACAGGAATGCAACATTCTGGTCCAAAAGGATGCAAACTCCCCAGATGCGGGTGATTCAATGGGCAATTAGAGAGATGGGATAGGAGTGCGGAAAAAACGACACTTACCAGCCCTGCACCACCTGGCTAAGGAAAGGACGCATTTAATACAGAGGAAGGGGCAATCACATGGCTTCACGCATTGGGAAGAAGATATGCACAATCGAAATAGGGAACGGACCGTCACCTCCGCATGCTTCAGGGCAAGCTAGCCTTCGGCTCCATTTAATGCAGATGTAATGGTGGAGGAAAGCCGAGGAGAGGTGGTGAAGTTAAATTCGTGTACAGCCATGGACTCGATTGGAAGCTCCATATGCATCGTTGGTCGGGAGGAGGTGGGTTCAAGGAGGCTATTGGGATTCGCTTGGCTTCTGAGTCGCACCCTCTGCCTACTCCAAATATGCTATCTTCTCAACTCTCAGAGTACCTGTGCGCTTTCTCTGCTCCTTATCCCATCATGGTGCGGTGGCATTTAATAAGCAGAAGGGGTGGCTTGAGGGGTGGTAGCTCTCGTCAACAGGTCAAGAGGCGAAGCACCTCGGGCTCTCCCTCCTCCTCTGCGGAAAATCCTCACTACCCCAACACCAGGAGCAAACGTGGTAGAGCAGGCCTTCGCTCAGCTCCCTTCTCTCTGCCCCAGCACCCCTCCCCCCATACCACGCTCTTCCACTTCCACAGCACTCTTAATCAACCAGTCATCACTGCAACCATTTCCATCTCCTTCTCTGAGGAAGCGGCTCAGAACACCCAGGAGCCCTGCTCTGGAAGCACTATGCTTAAAGTGAACCCAGTCAACACAGAGCCCAACAAAATGTAAGCAAAGACAAGGAAATTGAGCATGGTGGTCAGCCCAAGAAGAAAGCAAAGGAGGCTATGCGGAAAAGGCATGAGGATTCAGAGCCTCAGCATGCCTCCCCAGCCAAGGAGATGAGCAAGTCGAACGAGGAGGACACACAGCAGGTAGAAGGTGAAGGCGAGCAATCTCAGCCGGACAACCGCGAAGATTGGAGCTGCCCGATAGTGGAGGAACCTGCCACGGAGCTCATCATTCCCAATGCCAATTGGCACTTCTTCTAACGTCTGGTTCCACCTCTGGTTTTTCCATGTAGGCGCATCCAGTAGGATGAATTGTTGGTTTTATGTTGTCTTGTTAGCTCTTTTCAGAAAATTGAGGAAAGTGTTCAATGGTATCCTATTTCTTTTTGTAATTCCTGCACTATCAGACTGGTTTCCCCTATGTTGGGAAAGTCTTAGAGCTAGCTCTCCGGCAAGCTGAGATAGGTTGTTTTCACTTACAGCCAGATCCACTCTGTAAATAGCTTTTTTCTCTCTTAATAGATTAACCTTACTTAGCAAAAAAAATATAATAAATTATATATTTTTTAATTTATTAATGTTATTTATTATCATTATTTTTTTTAATTAAATAGTTATGGGACTATCTAGTTATGTTTTTCACAATTTACTCTTAAGTAAAACATGTTTCTAGATATTTAAACCTGCCACAGTCAAAAACACATTATATGCCTCTATTGGTTGAACTCAACTCCTTCAACTCACTAATTATTATTATAAAATTTATATATTAAAGTTATTAATTAATATAAAAAATTTATCTTTTTATTTAAAAACTTTATTATATATTAATTTAAAACTCTAAATCACTTTTTATTATTTTATACAAAATATAAAAACTTTACTATTATATTTTTATTATTGTTTTAAAATATATATTATAAAAGCTCTAAAATACATTTATATTATATGTCACATTTAATAATCCAAAAATAATGTTAATGACATCAATTTGTTTAGTATCGCTATCATGTAATATTTTTTTAAATAATTATTTTGGTTTTTTTTATTTTTTTAATATTGAAATTCGGTAAAATATTTTTATTAGAATTATAATTATGTATTAATGTGATTATTATTTTTAAATATTTTTTATTATAATTAGATTATATTATATTAATATTTAGTGCTTATAAGGATAATAATGATTAATGTCTATTAAGTCTTATATAGTTTATTAGATTTTAAGAAAATTAGAGATTAATTGTAATTCTTAAATGTTTTATTTTTATGTTAAAAATCAGTGAGAGAAACATTCCCTTACTAACATAATTTTGATGGCTTAAAAAGTCAAGAAGGTTGGTAGTGTGACAAGTATTTTGGAAATTAAGATCCAATGTGAGTATAATATGGAAAATCTAAGAGAAAGTGTTTTTCATATTCAGCCCTCTTAGGTTCTAACAAGTAACAAACTCTTTCATCCCATGGCGTTTTGGGAATCGACCAACACTAAGTTTCTTTATGAAGCTCATGAGAATTAGTTCTTATATTGGCAATGTTCATTTTCTTCTTAACACTCGTCAAGAAAAAAAGATAATTTTGGTTTTCGAGATTGGGGTTGATCATATGCTTATAATATGTTAGTTTCCTTTTCTCCTCTAATTCTTTATTGCTCCACAATTTCTCCTTATATTTGGAAGTAATAATATTTTTAACATTATTTAGATTCTACAATATGATCTCCTCCTTTATTCCCTAATGGTTCAGCCAAGATTGGGCATCCTTATGCCACCCTCTCTTGAACCGAAGGTGGGGGTTTTCGCTAGAGCTAAAAGCAATTTTATCAAACCTCTTGCCGTCCATGTTGTATAACTTCTTCTTATAGATAAGATACTTAGTCATAGTCACACTTTCAATGGGGGAAAGTCTTTCTTCAATCAAGCGAATAGGATGGGGAGTGTTTCATTTAATCTTAAAGTTTTAGGTTATAGATTGTTTTTGGATCTATTCGATCTTCTTCCATGACTCTCTGAATATTGCAATACCAAACCTCACATCCATGTAAAATAACATGAGTGAGGAGAGTTTCAAAAATGAGATGTTTTTAATCCCAAATCCAAATATTTGTTGACGTACAATTGTTTTCAAGCCCATATAAACTTTTCCACCTCCATTTATCTTTTTCTCAATGCTATAATTTCAACTTAGCTTATGATGGGTGTTGATTCCCAAATATTTGTATGAAGGAACTTTCTCAAAGGAGTTATTCTCATAAATGAAAGTACCATAGGTTTTATTTTTGGATTTAATTATCATGACTTTATTTTTGTCGATATTAACAAGCATACCCATATTTGGGTAGAAATCTTGGAGGATTCTAGATTGCTTTCCAAGGTCATAATGGCTCCTTCCTAAAAGAGAAATATCATCAACATAAACAAGAAGAGTTATGAACATCCTAGTTAGTGTTGGGCCAACACAACCTTGCATCTTCCAAATACTCTTCTAGCTTCTCAATGTATATGCCAAAAATGTTAGGGGATAAGGGACACCCTTGCTTGACTCTGATATTACATTTAATTTTTTCTAACCAACCCTTGGTGTTCTTGAGCTTAGTAATATCATTCTCATATAACCTTGTCGCAACAACTCTCAACTCAAGAGGAACCATTATCTCTTCTAGCTCTGTCCATAACTTTGTTCTAGGAACAAAGTCAAAACATTTTCTAAAGTCAAAAAAACAACATAAGGTATCAATTTTATTATTGTGATATTCATTTGCAATTATCTTAAGAGTAACAAAATGGTCCATAGTTGAATGATATCTCCTAAACCCATCTTGGCCTTTATCTCTTTTACCATGGTTTCCAAGCCAAAGGTTAATTTTGTTTTCTAAAATAAACTTGTACAACTTGGCTAAAATGTGGCTAATCATAATGGTCATGTAATTAGAAGGAGTGTTTTTATCCCGACTCTTAAAAATAAGCATAATAAGGCTTTGTGTCCAAGGCTTAGGAAATCCTTGCATCACTTCCAAATTAAAGTGTTTGTGTATGTGCAGGGTGAGGACAGTTTCTCCCATTTTAAAAATTTCAACTTGATAACCTTCGAAGTCCTTAGCTTTCCCATTAGTGAATTGCTTAACCCCAAATCAATGTCTTTCAAAGAAAATATATAATTTTCTGTAGGGGCATTCAAAACTGTGTCTATGGTGTTAGGGAATTCATAGAGGTTTTTAAGGTAAATATTCTAGTTCTTCAAGGGAATCAAATGATTTTCTTTAGTCTTACAAATCAAAAATTTCCCCTAACTTTCTAGGATTAGATTTAAAGAGGTGTACTAACTGCTCTTGCTTTCTGCTTATATAGTATATTTTCATTTCTTTTAATAATATCTTTGTATGTATTTATCTTATCAAGTTTTAAATCTTCATTAGGAACATTCCTAATTGCTTTTCTAGCAAGCTTACAATCATGATCATACCAAGGGTTTGTAGTTCTATTATTATTTTTATGTTAAAACTCGATAGAGAACATTACAATGGTAGCAAAGAGGGTTGTAGTAAAATTATGATATTGCTTTTCAATGTTATCCTTATAAGTTAATAGGGGTAAATCCTAATTTAAATCCTTTACGAATATGATCTATAAACTGCCATGGATATTCCACTGGAAAGTTCATTACAATAGATCTGATAATATTATATTAAAAAATATGAGATTCTACACTATTATAGTGTTATTTAATTTCTAGATCTGTAAAATCAACTGTAATTAGTGCATGTATGTAAAAGTGTTAAGAAATTTACGCATAAGATCTCATTAGCATTATAAACCCCTGGCATCAAAGAATCCCTTTGAAGCCAATATCTGGCTCTGATACTAGTTGTTATGAAATTATATATTATGGAGAAATGGAACACATAAAATATTGCATAAATATAAACATATAAAACACATAAAACAAGAGAGACACAGATATACGTGGTTCACCCAGTTTGGGCTACATCCACCTCGAACAGCCAGTCCTTCCTTTCTATTATCCAACAAAATGAAGAGACACAACCTATAGCAGATCTGTTGTAATATCTTTTGTTTTCTCTCACAGTCTCACCTCTGCTTCTCGCTCGGAGAATACACATATATTACATAGACTCAATACAATGCCCTCATAAAAAGAGAGGGGTTTCCTTCTAGGGAAAAAAAACCCTAAACTAAACATAAGTTCTACCATCAGATCATCTGCCTAATGAACGGCCCAGATTAACTAGAAATTGCTATACTTTTACAAAGAAATTTTACATATGTTTTTAGCTTTGGGGGCGCTGCCCCCGATCCCCCGCTGGCCCCCTAGACCCCCCAGTCGCGGGGGATCGGGCCCCCCAGACCCTGCGGAGGGGACAAGTCCCCCCGCAACCCCCCCCCCCCCACGTGGAGGGGCGTACAAACTTCCTGCGGTATACATCCGGTTGAAACAAAGACCTCTAAACAATCATGCTCCACACACAACAATTGTTAGGTAAACTTGACTCGGGATAGAGTCAAAGTTGACCAGGTTAAACAGTGATGATTTTGGGGCACATGGTATTGTGCACCCATAGTATTTTTCCCGTGGTATTATATGTAATGGAGCTTATAAAAGGTTGGAAGGACTTCATTGTAAAGCAAAGGCCTGGAGGTGAGCGGTGAAGGCTCACTTGGTCGAATTGGCTAGGGTTTTTTGGCCAATGCTAATGAGATATCATTAGGTTGGGTTTTTCCTTGGATTTGGGGTTTTCCTGGATAAACATGTGTGTCTACGTTATTATGGTTGTTGCTGGTTATTTTTATACTTTTGTTCCTCTCGGTAATTATTTATGTTATGCAGTAAATTTCGGTAATTATTTATGTTATGTTAGGCGGTAAAGGTTGTGTGACAACTTTCACATATAAAGCTTGGAAGGTCACCAAAGGAGCCCTGGTAATAGCAAAAGGCGAAAAGGTTGGTACATTGTATTTATGCAATGGAATCCCTAACTCTGTTAATGCTTTAACTTCCAAAGGAGCAAATGCAGCATTATGGCATCATAGGCTCGGACACATGAGTGAAAAGGGGATGAAGATTATTCACTCAAATAATTTGTTGCCGGGTTTGAAGAATGTTGATTTGGACTTTTGTGAGAATTGCATTTATGTAAAACAGAAGAGAGTCAGATTTCTTAGAGTTGGGAAAGAAAAGAAGAGTGAAAAATTAGAGCTTGTGCATACAGGTGTATGGGGACCTGCTCATGTATCATCTCTTGGTGGCTCTCGTTATTATGTTACTTTTATTGATGATGCAACTAGAAAAACTTGGATTTATTGTATTAAGAATAAATCTGATGTATTTGATACTTTCAAGAAATGGAAAGCTTTGGTTGAGATTGAGACAGGAAAGAAATTGAAGTGTATTAGATCAGACAATGGAGGTGAATATTGCAGCAAAGAGTTTGATAGGTACTGTTCAGAGCATGGAATTCGCAGAGAGAAGACAGTTCCAAGAACACCACAAATGGTGTGTCAGAAAGGATGAACAGGACAATCATGGAGCGTGCAAGGTGCATGAGATTGAATGCAGGATTTCCTTTATAGTTTTGGGCAGATGCTGTAGATACTGCTGTTTATCTAATAAACAGAGGGCCTTCAAGTTCCTTGGATGGTGGTGTTCCAGAGGAAGCATGGACAGGTAAAAAAGGTAAACTACTCTATTTTAAAGCCTTTTGGTTGTGAGGCCTTTGTCCATATTGATAAAGAAAATAGAACAAAGCTTGAAGCAAAGTCAAAGAAATGTACCTTTATTGGATATGGTGTTAATGATTTTTGTTATCACTTATATGATTATGAAAATCACAAAATCATTAGGAGAAGAGATGTAATATTCAATGAAAAGGTCTTGTATAAGAATTAGTTGCAGGAAAAGAAATAGGAAAAAGAAAACAAGGAATACATAGTTCTTGGTGAGATCACTGAAAAAGTAAAGGTGTTTGAAAATAATAATAATCAGCAACCACAAAAATAGCAACCACCACAACAGCAACATGCACCCCAAACACCTGAAAGTGGTTTTAGAAGATCTACCAGGCTAAGTATACCCCCTGAATGATACTCTCCTTCATTATATTATTTATTGTTGATTGATTCTGGTGAACCCGAATGTTATGAATAAGAAATGCAGGTTGAAATTAGGAAGAAGTGGGAACTAGCCATGGAAGAAGATATGGACTCCTTAATGCATAACCAGACTGGGACTTAGTCAGGTCGCCTGCAGGAAAAACTACATTGAAGAATAAATGGGTTTACAAGCTGAAGGAAGAAGATGGAGGAAAACAGAGGTACAAAGCTAGACTTGTGGTGAAGGGGTTTGCACAGAAGAAAGGTATTGATTTTGATGAAATATTTTCTCTTGTTGTTAAAACGACTTCAATAAGAACTATTTTAAGTCTAGTAGCAGTTGAAGATTTGCATCTTGAGCAGTTAGATGTAAAGACAACCTTTCTCCATGGGGATTTGGAGGAAGAGATATCTATGCAGCAGCCACAAGGATATGATGTAAAAGGGAAGGAGAAACTAGTGTGCAGGTTGAAGAAGAGCTTGTATGGCTTAAAACAAGCTCCAAGGTAGTGATATCTAAAATTTGACAAGTTTATGTCTGAACAACGTTATACTAGATGTCACTCTGATCATTGTGTTTATCTGAAAAATCAAAATGATGGCAGTTATATTATATTGTTATTTTATGTAGATGACATGCTTGTTGTATGGTCTAACATGTAGGAAATAAATGTGCTCAAAAGAAAATTGGCAAATTCATTTGCAATGAAGGATTTGGGAGCTTCAAAACAAATCCTTGGTATGAGAATCACTAGAGACAGGAAAAATCACAAGTTAACATTGTCTCAGAATGAGTACATACAAAAGGTGTTGAAAAGATTTAATTTGCATAATGCAAAACCAGTTAGTACACCTTTTGCTAGCCATTTCAGACTTAGTAAGGAAATGTGCCCAAAGACCCAAGAAGACATGGATTATATGTCTAAAGTTCCATATGCATTAGCAGTTGGAAGCTTAATGTATGCAATGGTCTGCACAAGGCCTGATATTGCACATGCAGTGGGAGTTGTAAGCAGGTACATGAACAATCCAGGAAAGGAACATTGGATGGCAGTGAAATGGATTCTCAGATATTTGAAAGGTACCACAGATCAAGCATTATGCTTTGGTGGTTCAAACATTTCTCTACAGGGATATGTTGATGCAGATATGGCAAGTGACAGAGATAAAAGGAGGAGCACTACAGGATATGTATTCACTGTTGGTGGAACAGCTGTCAGTTGGGTTTCAAAAATCCAAAGTGTTGTTGCACTTTCAACAACAGAAGCAGAGTATGTTGCTGCTACAGAGGCTAGTAAAGAAATGATCTGGTTACAAAGGTTTATGGGTGAATTGGGGAAGGAGCATGATAAGGGCACGTTATACAGAGATAGCCAAAGTGCCATTCA